>SSNS01000078.1:279587-552087 GCA_006937985.1 Aphyosemion australe
TGTAGGCGGGAAGCCTGGTGAGTCGGGACGCTCCGGTAGAAACGGGAAACGCTCCAGAGGCGAGCTGGGAGACTCGAGTAAGGAGCCGGGAGGCTCGGATGAAGAGCTGGTTGGCTCGAATAAGGAGAGAGCGGTGAAGCTCGAAACTCTGACATGTAGAAACGATGACTGAGTGGCGAGGTGGTGTGTGCTTCCGGCTTTATAGGATGACGTGGATGTGCGGGGCATGATGGGAGATGGAGTCAGGGTGTGGATGTGACGTGGATGTGCGGGTCATGATGGGAGATGGAGTCAGGGTGTGGATGTGACAGGACCCCCCCCCCCTCCAGGGACGGCACCTGACAGCCCAGGATGGCGAGCACGGAAGTCTGCAATGAGTGAGGGGTCCAGGATGGCAGAAGTGGGCTCCCAGGAGCGTTCTTCGGGTCCGTAGCCTTCCCAGTCCACAAGATACTGCCAGCCCCGACCCCAGCAACGGGCGTCCAGGATCCTCCTGACGGTGTAGACGGGGTTGCCGTCGACGAAACGAGGAGGCGGAGGTCGTGGAGCCGGAGGGGCCAGGACACGAGGGGCTTGAGTTGGCCGACATGAAAGACAGGGTGGATCCGTAGGGAGGCCGGCAGACGCAGTCGATAAGCGAGGGGTCCGATCCTATGGGCCACGACATAGGGGCCCAGGAATCTGGGGGCCAGTTTTCGAGAGGCTCCCCTCATCCGTAGGTTAGCCGTAGAGAGCCAAACCTTGTCCCCAGGGCGATAGACCGGGCTGGGTCGATGGCGACGCCCGTGCTGGATCCGATAACGGCTGTTTGCCCGCATGATAGCGGCTCGAGCCCTGATCCAAGCAGCCCGGCAGTGGTGGACGAGGGTCTGGGCAGCAGGGACGCCGGTATCTTCAGGCTGGTGGTCGAGGATGGTGGGTTGATACCCGTAGCAGGTCTCAAAAGGGGACAGTCCAGTAGCGGAGGAGACGTGTAGGTTGTGGGATAGTTCCGCCCAGAGGAGGTAACGGGGCCACTGAGAGGGCTGGCTGGAGACATAGCAGCGCAGGAAGCGGCCCAGCTGTTGGTTAGCACGCTCGGTCTGGCCGTTGGTTTGGGGGTGGTAGCCGGAAGAGAGGCTGGCTGTGGCACCCATTAGGCGGCAAAAAGCCTTCCAGAACCGGGCCGTGAACTGCGGACCTCGGTCGGTGACCACGTCCAAAGGAAAACCGTGAAGGTGTACGGCGTGCTGGAGGAGGAGTTCTGCCGTCCTTTTGGCCGTGGGTAAGCCAGGCAGGGCCACCAGGTGGATGGCTTTGGAAAAACAGTCCGTGATGGTGAGGATGGTGTCGAGGTCATCCATGGGCGCCGAGGCACCGGAAGAGGGGCGAGGGTGCCTACAGGGGGTTGAGTGGACGTCTTGCTGCGGGCGCAGACATCACATGCTGCCGTGAATTCGTTGACGTCCTGAGCCATAGTGGGCCACCAGAGGGAGCGTCGAAGTAGCTGAAGGGTGCGAGCGGCACCAGGGTGACCGGACCATTTGGAGGCGTGTCCCCAGGCGAGGGCCTCCCGTCGGCACTGTGGTGGCACATAGAGGCGGTGCGCAGGTGTTTCCGGGGGTGCCGGGTCGTTCTGGAGAGCCTGGCGAATGGCGTCCTCTAGGGGCCAGTGGAGAGGTGCCAGGAACCGTCCGGCAGGTAGGATGGGTTCTGGAACTGATGGGCGAGGCGAATGGGCGAATTGGCGAGAGAGAGAGTCAGCTTTGGTGTTCTTGGAGCCAAGTCGGTAGGCCAGCCGAAACTGAAACGGCTCAAAGAAGAGGGCCCAACGAGCCTGGCGGGGGTTGAGCTGCTTGGCGGATTTGATGTGAATGAGATTCTGATGGTCGGTCCAGATGGTGAAGGGTTTCGCCGCGCCAAGTAGCCAGTGTCTCCACTCTTCGAGGGCCCACTTGATTGCAAGTAGCTCTCAATCACCAACCCCATATTTCTGCTCTGTGGGTGCAAACTTGTGAGAAAAGAAGCAGCAGGGGTAGAGTTTGCCATCTGGGCCATGTTGAGAGAGGACTGCCCCAGCACCCACATCGGAGGCGTCTACCTCCACCACGAATGACTGGTCTGGATCAGGACGGAGAAGGATAGGCGCCGACGTGAAAAGGCGGACGAGGTGGTGAAACGCCTTGGTGGCGTCGGGCGTCAGCTGGAAAGGTCGGGAATGATGGGCAGCCTTGGTGAGGTTAGTGAGAGGAGCCGCAATAGTGCTGTAGTGGCTGATAAAACGGCGGTAGAAATTGGCGAATCCTAGGAAGCTCTGTAGCTGCTTGAGGTTAGATGGAAGGGGCCATCGAGAAACTGCTTCGACTTTCTGGGGATCCATGGAGAAGCCGCTGGTGGTGATGACGAACCCCAGGAAGGAGATGGAGGGCTGATGGAACGTGCACTTTTCCAGTTTGCAGTACAGGTTGTTCTCCAGGAGTCGGGTGAGAACTGCTTGGACGTGATGTAGGTGGTCTTCCATGGTGGGGGAGTAGATGAGAATATCGTCAAGGTAGGCAAAAACCCAGCGACCCCACATGTCCCGCAGAACGTCATTGATGAGCCGATGGAACACGGCTGGGCTATTGCAGAGTCCGAAGGGCATGAGTAGATACTCCCAGTGTCCAGTGGGTGTGATAAAAGCGGTCTTCCACTCCTCCCCCTCCTTGATGCGCACCAGGTGGTAAGCATTGCGGAGGTCCAATTTGGTGAAGACAGTGGCTCGGGTGAGGGAATTGAGAGCACTGTCCATGAGAGGAAGAGGGTGACCGTCCTTGACGGTAACCTGGTTGAGGCCGCGGTAGTCAATGCAGGGACGCAGGCCCCCGTCCTTCTTTTTGACAAAGAAAAAACTGGCGGCTCCCGGCGATGTAGAGGGGCGGATAAGACCTTGGCGGAGGTTCTCCGTGATGTAATCGNCTTGCTGTAAATACTTTGTCACAAATGAAACTGGATGATAAGAATACCAAAATAAATGATTCTGCATGTCATTCAGCCGTCTCAGAGCGCAGCATGAATTATGGATCACGTCTGCAAACCTTGGGGATGCATTTTAGTGATGTTTGAAGCTTGAAAATTTGCAGCACATGATGTGTTTGAAAGCATTTTTCCTCTCTCTGATCACCGTTTTTCTTGTCAGACCTCGGCCGGGTCAGAGGTTAGGAAACACCAAGAATGGGATCAAAGATGTCCGGCATCACAGGTAACCATGGCAACATGTCATTAAAGGAAAAGTTCGCTTTTTTAGACATTAAGTTTTATGTGTTCCTTTGCCCACCCAGTGCTCTGTAAACTTTGACCCATTTCACACACACACCCCTGCTCAGAGATTCTCAGGGGAGAAGTGATTCAGAAAGGTAGTTCTGGCTAGTTTTGGGGCGATGTATCTGCGCCGTTTAGCCTCACAAAAGGATTAGCCTCTGAAAGCATGACTAATTTACATCTCAGAAACAAAGCTGATAAATTTACAACGTCACATTACAACGGGACTAGTTTTTGTCATTCGTATCCCTGCGCCGCTCACCGCGGAGATTAAACAGCGCTTCGTATGTCAGCTGTTTCACTGCCGAATGCCGAAAACATGTCAGACTCCGTCTCATTTGATGACGAATTTCATTTTAACACTATATCAGATGAAGAAGAAACTTATTTTACTACTAGGATATCTTTATGAGCCAGAGTACACGGATGAAGAACTGCATTTGCTACACAAAACACACATCAACACAGATTGTTGACAAAGCTACTGCAGTCTATGATCAACCATCGGTGTAAAGATGATTGCATAAATAATGCGCTAAAATGCGAAGATGATTGCATGAATACGGCGGACAGCGGAATAAATTATTTTTAAAAAACAAAACTTACCCAGATTTCTGGTACGGCCGAACTCTTCAAAAACAGTCTTTCACTTTTCCTGAACTTTTTCCTGATGTAATCATCCTCTTTGAAGTGTGCACTGCACAAACGAAAGGTTTTGACTCGTTCCAGCCGAGTATCCTTGGAGTAGCCGATTGCTAAAAGCCACTGATGCCTTATGCTGCGTTCACACCGGGCTTGACGTTTGCGTCAAACAACGCATACTTCGTGGCGTTTTGACGCCTATATATTTTTGACGTTGACGCAGCCTGCGTTGAAGCAGCTTGCGTTGGCGCAGCTTGCTTTGACGGTTGCGTCAGCCCCACGGGGAGGGGAAGGGAGGACAGAGCGCGTGCGCGGCTCTCTGTTGCCGGATGTTTGTAACAATGGCGGATCGTTAACGTTGAAAAAACACTCACCCGACACGCCAAGTTCTCCAGCAACCTTCCTCCAAGCAAGGTCCTTTTTATTCCGATCTCGGTAGGCGTAGCAAGACGGGTCATACAGTTCCTGATAGTTGCAAACGGCGATGATAAGTTTCTCCTCCATTTGCTGAATGAATTCGCCTTCTTCCCTCGCTCTGCTGTGGCGTATCAACTCGCGCTCTGATTGGTTGACGCTTGTAAAGCGACGCAGAAAGTTCAGCTAGCTGAACTTGCTTTGATGTTTGCGTTGCAAGCGTTGCAAGCTTTGACGCTTGCGTCAAAGCTTGAAAAGCGTGAAAAGTATCAAGCTTTGACGCGCTCAACGCTCACAAAGCGACGCAGGGACTTTGAAGCAGCTCTGACGCGCCTTACCATAGACTTAACATTGAAACTTGACGCTGGCGACGCAAACGTCAAGCCCGGTGTGAACGCAGCATTAGAGAAACGTCCTTAGCAGGAAAAGTGTCAAACCGAAAAGGTGATCCTGTAACATCCTTATTGTTACAACCCGGGAAACTGCAATTACGCACCATGGCTCGATATATTTAAGAAAAACTACTTTTAAGTGACTTTAGAAGTTGTTGTTTCACTCATACAGCCAGGATTAGCAGCCAGACGCGACACCGTTCTATCGCTGCGGTGAGCGGCGCAGGGATACGAATGACAAAAAGTAGTCCCGTTGTAATGTGACGTTGTAAATTTACCCAGCTTTGTTTCTGAGATGTAAATTAGCCATGCTTTCAGAGGCTAATCCTTTTGTGAGGCTAAACGGCGCAGATACCGTGCCCCCGAAACTAGCCAGAACTACCTTTCTGAATCACTTCTCCCCTGAGAATCTCTGAGCAGGGGGGTGTGTGTGAAATGGGTCAAAGTTTACAGAGCACTGGGTGGGCGAAGGAGCACATACAACCTCATGTCTAAAAAAGCGAACTTTTCCTTTAATGCTGCAGAAATTCCTTGTTTATTAATTGCTAACCACTGCCTGCTGTGTTTATGTGATATATGTGCAAAGAGTATTTATTTTAAGCACAATGTTAAAATTGCATGAAAATATGTGATTGTGTTGTTTTNATCATGTCCCCCCCCAACATTCCAGCCCTCCATTCTCAAGCTCAGAACCACAGAAGATTTACGCTAAAATTTTGGATGGAGTATTAAAGTATCCACCCTATCTGAGCGAGGCAGCCAAGTCCATCATCAGTAAACTGTGCAGGTAAAATGCATCAAAGTGATGCTGCAGTTCTGTCTCTTGCTGTAAATACTTTGTCACAAATGAAACTGGATGATAAGAATACCAAAATAAATGATTCTGCATTTCATTCAGCCGTCTCAGAGCGCAGCATGAATTATGGATCACGTCTGCAAACCTTGGGGATGCATTTTAGTGATGTTTGAAGCTTGAAAATTTGCAGCACAAGATGTGTTTGAAAGCATTTTTCCTCTCTCTGAACACCGTTTTTCTTGTCAGACCTCGGCCGGGTCAGAGGTTAGGAAACACCAAGCACTGGGTGGGCGAAGGAGCACATACAACCTCATGTCTAAAAAAGCGAACTTTTCCTTTAATGCTGCAGAAATTCCTTGTTTATTAATTGCTAACCACTGCCTGCTGTGTTTATGTGATATATGTGCAAAGAGTATTTATTTTAAGCACAATGTTAAAATTGCATGAAAATATGTGATTGTGTTGTTTTTGCAAGCAAATTTTCACGTCTTTGCATTTGGTTATGCCTTTCAATAAATTGATAATCTCTTCCTTCCATCTCAGGTGGTTCAGCAGTTTGAACTGGCACAAGCTGCGCATGGGTCAGCTGGATGCTCCGACAGTACGGCTCATACGCAAGGCAAGCCATAAAAGCACGGATTAGGAATAAATCCACCTCATGGAGTCAACCTGATTCCAAACATGGCAGCAACTCACTCAGTTTTACAGATATTGAGCTAAAGTTTCAAACACATATTCTGATTGCTATCAGATTGCATGAGATCTGGTGATATTGCTTGAGATTGTGCGTAACGTTAGATTTTTCCAAGATGTCTACACTACAGCTCCGTCAATTATCCTTTTAGTTCAAAACTAGCATGAAGCAGCAGCAGGCCTCGAATATTTAGCTGAAATGTTCCATAAGTGTTATAATAGTGCAAAAACCACCAACAGGATGAGATATTACATCTGATGTGTAATTGTCCTCCTTCAGGGTCCCTGCTACATCAACTTTGATCAGTTTCCTCAGGACCACACAAAGGCAGAGGAGGAATTCTCCGGTTGGGATCGTGACTTCTGATTCCAAAAATGGCTTACTAAGCCTCACCTGGATGAAAAACATGCGATTGACATTTCTTATTAAACTTTTTCTCACTAATTACAGTGAAACGGCAGGGAATCACTTTAAAAATATGTAATGAAGTTCTTCACAGAGCAGGAACTAAGATATCATGATGTTAAATTCAGTGTAAGGACGTTCGGTTCCTGATAAATAAGTGTTAAATTCATGTAACACTCTGCAGAGATTATGATAACACTCAGCAGGTGTTCAGCTGACAACTAATGTTTGTGTCCTAATAGATTTTATACAAATATATATAATTTTAACAAAAGATCATGAAACTAATGCTGATGTTGTTTTTGATGTGTTTGTATCTTTGTAGTTTTGGATAAAATACTCGTATCAGATTATGACAAACCTACCTGTCTCTTTCTTATTTTTAACATAATTCAGTTCAATTTGTTTATTTATGAAGCACCTTTCCACCAGCAGCCAAGGAAGCCCAAGGTGCTGCACAAGATGAAATCATATTTTAAAAAAAATCACAATAAAAGCACAATAATAGACAGAAACCACTAAAACAATTAAAACTACAAAAAATCAAAATGCAATAAAACAAGATAAAAATTCGAAAAACGCTATAACAAGGGTTTTCTAACAACAAGATCTAAAATGCAGCTTCAACCTTGCTATAAAAGCGTAACGGACATGGATTGTCTGATCATGAGTGGTAGTTGATTCCAGAGTTTGGGGGCTAAAACTAAAAAACCACCAACAGGTCATTTTAAGAGAAACACAGAGATCTTGTTGGCACATACTTAGTTAAAAGTGAAGCCAGATAGGGTCAGGTGGCATTTTTCCCAACAGGGACCGGAAAACAAAAATCAAAATCTTGACATGAACACGATGCTGGACTGATAGCCAATCCAAGGAGTGGAGAAACATGTTCCATGTGCATTTTGCACTATTTGCAGCCTTGAGAGCAACAACTGGCTCAACCCTGCATAAAGGGAGTTACGGTAGTCCAACCTTGACAGGACAAAAGCATTTGTTACAATCTCCAGGTCCTTTTTGGACAAAATTGGCTGAAAAAAACATGAGCGTATACAGCAGTAACTTGGAGATCAGATTTCAGAGTCCAGGTTAACACCCAGGCCCATGATAACTGACTTCTCATAGGGTGCCAGAGACAGAAGGTCCAAACCGTGAGGCTGGCGATCATTGGGAGTCAAAATGATAATCTCAGTTTTGCTCTCATTAAGATTCAGGAAATTTGATACCATCCACATACGTACTTCATGGAGACAGTCCTCGAGTCGCTGAATCGTGCCTTGTGACCCCTGCTGGATTGGTAGATAAAGCTGGCAATCATCAGCATAAAGATGAAACCTAATGTTGTATTTCCGGAATAACATTCCGGAAAGGGGAGTAGGTAGAAAACAACAAAGGGCCGAGAACAGACCCCTGGGGAATGCCTTCAATGAGTCCATCATTTTTGCTTAATTTTACCTCCCAAATGTAAAAACTTATGGTGCTTTGATGAAATCCTGCTCACAAAAAGTAGAGATTAGCTGTGTTACGGTGAGCACACATCAGGAAAATGGCCCTTTAAGTAGCTTAACTCTCATGTTTGACAATAGCTGCAGCTGATTGTCTCTGGAGGTGAGCAGCTGTCCGGTGGTTTTCAGAGGAAAAAGAGAGTCTCCGCTTGTTAATGCATGTTCTGTACCTGCTGGTTTTCCGTATTAGAGAGCACGGCTTCACATGAACGTAAACAGATCTTCCAAATGGGAACACACACACCAGGTGTTTCCTTCCTGCATAAAAACAACAGAGAACACACGGAGGTCGTCGACTTTAATACGCTGAGCAGAACGAGAGAGGAGGCCCAGAGGAAGTCCAGTTTGGGAGCACATATGTTGTCTCTGCACTGAAATGTGGTTTCCTGTTCCTCTGCAGGTAGGATTAAGATCTGGTTGTACCTGAGATGTGACATAACAGAGTAAACAGGATAAGGCTTGTGTAAGTCCATCTAGCTGTAAACAAACCCCAAACCAACAGGTTATTAATCCATGTCTCCATAACAGAATTCCCACTGACTTCCGTTGTGTGGTAGTCAGACTCAAGCGACTGTTTCATCCATATCCTAGAACAAAGTGAACCTTTATTCTGTTACTTGTTTCCTTTCTCTGATTATACCAAGTTCCTGTTTTATCTGGATTATCAAAGATGTTTCTTGAATGTTTTCCTTGTTGATGACGTCACCATCCTCGAACAGGTGACCTTACAGCGAGGCTACTAGATGTGCATTTGATTTATCACCTTTTAAAAATGCTTAAAGGTGTGGAACACTCGTTTAATCAATACATTTCCAGTGATCTCTAGTAGGAATGAATGCCTTGTAAGTCGTACTCTGGGGAAGAAAAACACTGGCGCACCATTTCCAGGAACTAGAAGTGAGCCACGTCACAGCTGAGCTTCAGACGGCAGGATCTGGAGTCTTATTTCCTGATATTTGGACATCTCTCCTCTGATTGGCTAACAGGAACATGACTCTATCACTGACTTGTAACATTGATGTTTTACCTGGAGGAGTTCTGCCATGTGGTGGAGTTGCTAATGCTAACGGTTAGCTTCTACTAGCTGAGGCGTTCTCTGCTGTTTCCTGGACGCTAAACCAACAACAGCCTTCCCCGTTGCGAGTCAAGATGGGTGAGTCCATGAATGTTAAGTGACAGTGTGACGTAAATCTGTCAGGATTTTCAAACCCTAGTGTTTCACAGTGTGTTATCTATTAGAAGCTAATGCAGGAGATAGGTGTAGGAGACTATTTTCATGTTCAGCCCGTATGGAAGACTCAGAGTGACCGATTATAATCAGAAATAAAATTTTAAAAATGGTTTCCCACACCTTTAAAAAAGTATTTTATATTTAAAAAGTCACAAAACCAAGATAAAATGATCAAAAAGGCATATTTGGCATTTTTTGTAAATGCAAAAATGATTTAGGAGTTTACAAGAATCTTTGGATGCCTTAAAAGGCCAACACCCCCTCCAAAAAACAAAACAAAACATACAATAAAGCTAAAAACCCCAACAACAAACAGAAACAACTAATTATTTTCTAAGTCTGATCAGATATCCTTTTTCTCCACGTCATGATTTATGATAGGATTTCATCAAAAGAGGAGAGTGTCTCCATGACGACAGATGCTCTTTTCTTTGGTTCTGCAAATCTGATAAATATAAACCAGCATGCCAACATGGAATCCCACATGATTTTAAGCTCAGAGATTTTTCTCCTCCTATAATCTAAGTCACTGAACATAAGTGGCAAGATGTTTAATTTGACAGCCAAATGTCTCATATTCTAGTTCTGAGGAGTGATTATTTCATTTTCCACTGTTTCTTTTAGAATTTATGTATATTTTATTCAGAAAAAAGTAGATTTCACTTATTTCTCCAGCATCAGGATTATCTTAGTGTTTAATTTTATATAAAGACTCAGCTGAGTCGAGGTCTAGTTTGCTTTAGTTTTGTTTTTGTCGTGTTTTCAGCTGAGAGGTGTTAAATTGATGCGACTGTGTTTAACACCCTGGCTGATTAATGATTGTTTGCACCTGAGTTAAAGTGTTTGCTCTCTGCTTTGTTTGATCGCTTGTTTCAGACGTCTGGGCCGTTTTCTGTGTGAATGTGTCCCGACGGATGATCAGCGGCTCTGCAGGGATTTTAACGATCACGTTAAAAAGAAAGAAAAACAAATCATTCTTTGATCAAACGTGCATTTTTAGATTTTAGGGTTTTTTTTCAGTTATTTGTTGGATTTTTTTTATCATTCTGAGATTGTAGAGGCAGAGTTTGTTCTGGTGTGAGCACTTCAATCAGCAATCAGTCTGAATGCATAATGCAGACGTTAACATAGGAGCTATAGGAGCATCGAACAAGCTAGATGTGTTCAAAATCTGATGCATCCTATATGATTTGATAATATTTTGAAGTCTTATGAAAAATTTTGTGACCTGCATTTGAATAGTTCTTTTATTAACGCATTTTTTTTTTCTAATGATAATTTTTTTGGCCTGCTGTGGTGAAAACGTACACTGGTTTATTTAACTGGAGTTGTCCCTTGTCTCATACAGCTAAAAAAAAATAGAATATTGTACAAAAGTTCAATAATTTTTGGCTCTCATTTTAGAAAGTGAAAATCTTGATTGAAAAATTTTAAACCTTTATTTCTTGTAATTTTGATGATTATAGCTTGCAAATAAGAAAACCCCAAATTCAGTCTCCTTGGGTCGTAACCAGATAATTGCCAGGAAAGGGCCGCAAAATGTACTCTGCTACAATTAGCTGCCGTTGTAGTGGACGAGTTCCTTTTCCACGGGCAGCAAAGTGTAATGTTTTGGACGCGTCCCAGAAGCGAAGGGATGCTATCATTACATTTCAAGTCTATGTTTTACGCTTCCAAAACACGTCAAACTCCTTAGTTTAAATTGAGCCAGACAGGAAGTAAAGCAAAAGCAGTGTAAAACATCCAAAAACTTTCAAAATAAAAGTCAAGTGCAGGTAAACGTACGTCATTTCATGTTAAAACCCCCGTAGCCGATGTAAACAGAACAGAAAACAAACCATAGACCTTTTATGGGCGATGGTGGCAGAGGAGTTAAGTGCCCGCCCCACAACTGGAAGGTTGCAGGTTCGCACCCTGCTCTGTCCATCACTGTCGTTGTGTCCTTGGGCAAGACACTTAACCCACATTGCCTGCTGGTGGTGGTCGGAGAGACTGATGGCGCCAGTTCACGGCAGCCTCACTTCCGTCACAACGCCCCAGGGCAGCTGTAGCTATGATGTAGCCCATCATCACCAGGGTGTGAATGACTGATTGTGTTGTAAAGCGTCTTGGGGGGTTCTAGGACTCTGGAAGGCGCTATATCAAATACAGGCCATTTACCATTTTGGATACATGCAGCTGTCTTTCTCCTCTCTTGTTATTGTGTGGACTTCTGAAATCACGCATGGTGTTGCACTTCTCCCGTGATTTTGTGACTTTGCGGAACCAGCGGCGTGGAACGTTTTCGCTGTCGTTTCACATCTGAATCGCTCCCGGTTGGGAATGAGCTCGCAGGTAAAACGCCCCTGTTACATTATGCGTCGCTTCCATGTCCGGTGGAAAGAAGGGGTAACACCAATTGGCTAATTCACTCATAAATATAATATATATGGTGACTTTTTTTTACTCCTAAAAAGAGGTCAAAATTGACATTAGTAAAAAAATTCAACATAAAAGTCATCAGCAGCTGAGTGGACAGACAAAATTCATCATTCTATAGATCCAGCTGGGGGCCGCACAAAATCACTCAGAGGACCACAAATGGCCCTCAAGCCGCACTTTGGACAATCGTCCTCTATTGAAGTTTAATCCGGTTATGGGTCATTTCACAGCAGATGGTACCGAACAATAAAAGTGAGTTTACATCAGCATTGTTTTTATTCAATAAAAAAATAAAAATCCGTCTTGTCATATTGACTGAGGAGCTGTGACATTCAAGCTGTGGAGATGATGCAACAAGCGGGAAAAAAAAGAAGTGATTCCTATAACTCCTGCCTTCTCTTAATTTGACCGGATGAAGTTGCTATGGCAACCTCACCCCTCTGAACTGCTGGGTTGCTGCTCTCAGCAGCAGCTCCTGTTCAGGTTTAAGAATCAACGGGAGAAACCTAGAATCCAAAGTTAAAATCTTTAGATGTGTTCGGATCGTCACAGAGCTCATTCTTAGTGAACATTTAGTTTAACCTTTCACTGGATCTCGCTACATTTTCCTTTCGTGTTCAGGCGGCTGCAGATGGGATATCCTCTCACACTGAGAGGATGAATGACATCCTGACCTTTACAGCTTCAGAACTCCCTGTGGTACACGATGAGATATATTTAGAAAGGGTGTCCTTGAACACAGCGTTTAACAGAACATTAAACAAATGATATCCATTCAGACTAAAAATAGTTTTATTTGAGCTTCATCCCTTGAAGAAGCTTCTGATAGTTGAGAGCAGAGAGAGGAAATCTCACAGGAAAGCTCACCAAGTCACAAAAGAGTTCTGCAAAAACAATCAGAACACCTCGTGTGTCCGGTCTCGCTGGAGTATCGGAGGATGAGCTTCCACATTAAATTTTAGCACTCTGGTTCTATTTTGGTTTTATTGCTTCCCTGCAAACATCCACTTTCTGTACACAAAACACACGTGAGCGTCTAAAGGAAGCAGGCTGTCAAAGAATTTTCAAATTCATTCAGCAAAAAAATCTGTTCACGTGAAAGGTTGGAAACAGTTTAACATGATCGTTCAGCTATATAACCAAGGTTTTGATTTGAAAATATAACATTTTAGATGTCAACATTTTTTGCAGATATTATAAGCAAAGGAAAATCAGTTTAAAAAGCATCCTTGCAGAACCTCAACCCTTTGTGGACTATTGTTGTAAATGCTCATCAACCCACTTCTGGCTTTAAAGTGACAGTGTGTAGTTTCCTGGCGATAGGGGGCAGTACATACGTTTTAGGGTAGTTTTACACCATATCGCCGTGACTGTCGCTAGTTTAAAAGACATTACAGTAAATGTTACCTGTCGAGCAGAAAGCATGCAACCTTGGCGTGACTCCTCAAGTAATTCCATCGAGAGAATGCAATGTTGAGCTAGTTTTCTGGCGGCGTAGGTTCCAGATCTGCTTGGACCTGCGCCTGCCATAGACGTCAAACTACGGCAATACCACTCAGCCAAAATATATTGGATTTCTTTTTTGATTTTGTTCTTTCACGTAGGTTTTGGAAAGAGTTTAGCAGTTTTGTTATTAAATTCCTGTTTCTTACCGCCTAAATGTTTTCAAATGTGGTAACGTAACTTCCGTAAGTCGTACGTCCAGGCAATCATCGACAGGCGCAGGACCCCGAGTCAGCTCACGTAGAAGGAAACATGGCGTCTAATATGGCGTCTCACAGAGACTTAAGCCTAATTTATACTTCTTCGTCAGCTTGAATGTGAAGTCACGCACACGCATTGACGGGGGTGTTTTCCTATCAGACTTCTTCGTCAGCTGGGGAGAGTTGCAAAGCAATTCCTCGCCAGGACAACAGAGGGCGTAGCGCTTTTCTGGGGTATCCTGCCGCCACTACAGTCACATATCCGGTCCACAATAGTGTATTTACTACTGTGTTTACGTTGTTTTAATATATTTGAGACTTTTCAACACAGACAAATTTGTCCCTCATTCTCCTCCAGCTCTTTGTGCGGTCAGCACCTCTAAACCCACGTTTCCCATCATTTCTGTCCACAAATAAAACGCTTGCTCTGTATCTTTGTTCTCCTTCAGTCACGGATGAAAAAACTTTAATATTTTTGGACTTTTTCCGCAAGGCATTCTCCAATCTGCTCCATGTCTGCCACTAGATATCTTTAAAAAGTGGTGTCCTGACCAATCACAGGCTTGCGTTCTGTCGCTCTCTAAAAAAGGGAGCATGTCTCCGTCACCCTCTGCGAGCCCGTCCGAGAGCCCTTGCACCGACGCAAAATGGCGCTGCGTGTCTCCATACCGACGCAGACGGAGAAGTAAAAATTAGGCTTTAAGCTTGGTTTATGCTTGACGCATGTACATTCCGCGCGGAATCAGGCCAAGTCGACTTTTGCAGCGTTTATACTTCCTGTAGCTCATCCCCGCTGTGAGGCAATATTTTCCCAGACTGTAGGGGGCAGCATAGGGCTCTACGGCATACATACAACAGCCAGTCCGCCATGTTTTTCTGCGCAGGACTGTCTGCGTAGTTAGAAAATTTCCTAGGTGCGCGATGCGGAAACTTTGGGCCGTGCAGAGGCTGCGTGGAAGGGTGTGGACCTCCCGGATGCATCAAGCATAAACCAAGCTTTAGACTCGCGCCCTATGTATTTTAGACCCGATTTTAATGGTTATATGTTACAAAGCCGCCAATATTTTTCAACTACAGGACATCATTTAATTCATTTTCAACAACATTTCAATGAATATTTCCAGAGATTAATGGTAAAAACTACACATGGTCACTTTAAAGCATCCAGATGAAGTATCAGGATTAGTACCTTCATTAGAAACCTGTCACATCCAGTCCTATACATGTCTACTGCCCTCTAGTGGAGGATCAACACCTGGCAAGGGCCAATTTTATTTCTTACTGTTATTGTTATTAAACACATGATAAATTGTTATGTGGTTGTAAAATTAACATTGCGATTAAATATTATTTTATTTTTAATGCTGTAAAATGCTCTTTGATTCATAATATATTTAAATTAGGATCATGAATTGAGACCAATGTCATCAATCATAGTAGGACCCATTTATTTAATGTAGTTTTAATTATTGAGTTGGTGATCTGAGTGGTCTAAACCATTTATAAAAATGATTTAACAGAGTTTTTGTGAAAAAAATTTAAAAGCACAATAAACGCCTACGTGTTACAGTTTAAGTGCCAGATATCTCCCAATGTCACAGAATCACATCTCAGCAGCAAAAAACAACAAAAACAGATAAACATGTAAGTAACACGAAGGTCAAACAGCAGCGTGTTGATGTATTTTTCTAAGATGAGTGATGATTTAGCTCACAAATTTGTTCAAGAAAGTATTTTCCATAAAAAAATTCAACTTTTTCTGCACAAGGAACCTAATCCAGCCATCAATACCCTGTAATACATTCAGAGGGATGTTGTGATCGCAGCATCTCAGCTCAGCAGTACCTGAAAAGAGTCAGAATCTAAAATAAATAACACCAAGAGCTCAATAAAACCTGAGTCCAGCTGTAAAACCAGACCTGTTATATAAACTGGACACAGTTTGAGCTTGATGTTGGGGTGTGAGAAAATCTTCCTGGCTGATCTCACCATGAACCGCTCCAAACTGAGACACCGGTTGTTGGAGTGAGTCACCATCAGCCTCTGATGTCACTGCAGACAGAATCACTAATGAACCAAACGATTTTAAACCTGTCTGTCTGTCTTCTGTTCTCTGCAAACAGCTCCTGCACTGTCACACTTATTGCAATGAGACAAAAGCACATTTTTCAAATTCCCTCAACTGTCGTATTTACAGCAGAAGATAACGTTTGCATAAATAACCCCAGACTGTTAGTTTGTAACTATGAAATCATGTGGTTAGCTTTGTCCTCTTGGTGTAATTTAGCTTCTGAGGATGTGCTTATGGTCCTGTCAGGGTGATGACGAGGCCAGACGCTAACGTGCAATGTCACTCTTTCTTTAGCACCATTATCTAACCTGTCAGCTTTTATTAAACGTCACTGAATGGTAATAGTGCTGGCCTCCTGTATTTAAGACCAAGAGAAAGCCAACAACAGTTAACGTCTGACCATTATTGATCTTTCGAGTCGATCTGGAGACGGCTAAACATTTGTCGCAGCAAAACCAAACCACAAGAAAGAAAGACTCAATCCTGAGGCTCGCCCTCCTCTCTGAGGATGGTAAAGCTGGTATTGAACCACCAACTTCCTATTGTTTAATAAATTATTCACAAGACTGAAAACTGGGAAAGTTTGAATTCTTATCCAGTTGTTCCCCAGCCCTGCCTTAGTTGGTCAATGGGGTCAGGACATCTCTGTTTCTCTGAACCGAGGTTGTTCTGATTAAGTGCATTAAATAATTAATTAGCAGAAACATTTTAATTTTATTATTATTAAAGTCGTATTGTGTCTTTGTTGCACAAAACCCAGCAGCCTGGTGCTGTGAGCTTCAGCCTCACTAGAAAGCTCGACCGTCCACGTGGAGCCTCTGTTCTCCTCCTGTCTGCTTAAGTTTGCTCACGTTTCTTCTCTCAGTGCAGAAATATGCATGTTAATTAATGATTTGAGTGCACATGCATGGTTGTGTGTTGTCTCCATGTTGGCCTGGTATCCTAGCCAGAGCGTGCCGAGCCTCATGCTTGTTGACTGCTGCATGAGGTTTCTGGTCTCCGTGTGACTCTAAACAAGATAAAACAAGTTCAGGAAAGAAATGTTTTCTTCTTCTTTGCTTGTGCACTTGAGTCTGTTGTATTTGTCCACTGCTGTTCAGGACATTGTGTGCTTCAGTATCACCAGCAGACAGATCTGAGTCAACAGCTGAAAGGTGAGAACACAAAACATAAATCCACCAAATACCAGTGAATGGTGAAAATCTGGGTTTTTAGCAAAAAACGTGAAGACTTTGAGCCCCCGGAGGTCAAAAAAGGTCATTTAATTACTATTGTTGCATAAAACACCCAACTTCCAGAAAGTGGTCCAGTTACTGGATAATGCACGAAGGAAATGGTTCATCTGCTCTATGTGGAGGTTTTCTGTGCACAAGCTCATCTCGTTCTGTGATCAGATGTTCCAGCTTGTTTTAGTGGAAGAACAGATGCTGAGGTATACCTGCAAAGATCAAAAACATTCTGTTTTCCATGAGTGTAAAAATCTGCTCTGAGAGGGTTGCATAAGGTGGTTTCATAAAAGCATTTTGAGGATACAATTTCTTCCACTAAGTTGATTTCCCTGAAGGTTCATCCTTAAATCGGTGAAGTCTCTCTAGTCTTTGGAGGGCAAACACAGTTTTCAAAGTCTGCGTTTCTTTTTTGAGTGTACAACACAATCAGAATATTTAGCAAAAACAATAAAATACACATAAAATAATCAACTTCCTGTTTGGGAAATTAAGAATCAAATGACTTTAGAGTATTTTTAATTACCTATATTGTATTTTTATGACTTCACTTTGGTTAATTTTTAATTTAGTTTCAAAATTTTATGCTTATGTATTTTTCTTTACACTTTTATATTTTTACTTGGTTGAACCGTTGTATTGGGAGTAGGTTTCGGCTATTTATAAACTAGTAATTCAAACAACCTTTCATTTTTAATGTTTGACTTAACTTTTTGAGCCTGATAAATTTAAAAATGCATAAAAAAACAAGTCAAAGAAAACAGCGACTGTTAGTAATTTTGCATATAAAGGATTTTATTTGAAACTTTCTGAAAAGTGTCATGAGTTTGACTTGACGTAGCAACGTTAACATACTGGAGACGTACATTTCCATAACATTAACAAAGTCAAAGCGAAGCCTGGAATCAAAGACAGACTATTCATAAAGTAGCATGCAACACTTGCTGAAATCATGTTTTTGGAAAAAATGTGAACGTGTGAACACGTTTGTGGTCATATTTGGGATAAAAAGTCTCATGCAAACTATTCCATGATGCCACTGTGGTAAAGGATCCAGTTTTTTCCTAGAGTAAACATCGCTGATACTTAAACTGGTATAAATAGATGCTCTACAGCTGCTTCAAAAGCATGTTTTCACAGTTTTTCTCTGAGACATTTGAAGGTTTTTTGTTTATAATCATGGCAAGGCTGAACGCTGAGGGTGCTTACATTCATACGGAGGCTCGTCTCTGCAAATGAAAAGATACATTCAACATGCTAGAAGTAGGCTTTTAATGTGAGACTTAATTAGAGAACATCACCTTGGGAAAAGAAGAGGACGTCTTGTGAAAACACTTGTGGAAATGTCAAAAATACACACACACGACCTCACACGGCCTGATGTGTTATGGAACACTTCACACGCCTTGACTTTCTGTCACTCTGCCAGGTTGTCAATCACTCAGCTAACTGTCAAAAAGCAACTTCATGACTTTTTTTGGAAGGGGCTTTGATTTACCACCCTACACCGAGGATGGAGCGGATTTTTTGCGCGGGGCGACCCAGTAGTAATGAGTTGTTCTCTCAGTGAGCTGCAAATAAAGCTACACATGTCGTTGAAATCATCTGATGTTGGATGTCACTGAAATGTGAAAATATATTCTATTATGAAACATTGATTTACAGTTTTAAAGGGAACATATTATGCAATCCATCTGTCAGAGCTCCGCTTTAGGAATTATCTGGTCTAAAATGCGCTGTTTCCAAAAGACACTGTTTGTGACATCACAAACGGGAAAAATAGAATAGAACTACCTCTCACGTGCAAGAGAGAGCTGCTGCTGGAGGAGCAGCGACTCTACTCTGAGACCCTCCCAGATATCGAAGTTTCTCAGCTTATAGCAGCCTGAGTGGGGGAAGAGTGGGCGTGGCCAGCTCCAACTTGTTTTTCTTAAAGTGACAGCGCACAGAAACGGCTCATTCTAGGAGGTACTGAAACTTGCAAAGATAAAACTGCTGAAATCACTTTATGCAAGAGGGCCTGTTTTGTATTGACCACAGAACTATTATTACTTAAGAAATAAAATCATTATATGTCCCCTTTAATATGTTGGATAGCACATTAATTAAAAATGTCTTGCCAATTTATAAATCTCTTCATGGTTTCTTATTTATTGACGTTTTTTAATTTCAGGTACCCTTCTCTTCCAAGCAGCTTCTGGTAACATTTTAATTTAGTCTCGATTAACAGTTCTCAAGGCTTTCTAAAAGGTTTGCTTTGAACTTTGTTCATTTCTAGTCCCTGTACATGGCAAAAATGAAGAAAGTGGGCAACTGAAGGACATAAGAAGTGTCAGGCTTAAAATAACTATCTACAGCCAATTAGCAGAACGTGAATTTCATTTCCTTTTATGGAGAAAAATCCAGAAAAGACTTGAAACAAAACGTGTCCTTCTTCTTTAAGACAAGCTTTCAGATAATACTGCAAGAAAGCCTCGATCAAGTTCACTTCACATGAAGAAATAAAGGATGTTTTTAACAAAGCTGTACAGTCAGTTTTGAATCACGGGTTTCCCGGCTCATTATCAGTAGATAAATCATCTACTCGCCTTTCAAAGGGTTGAATAACTTCAGTTTCGGTTAATTTAATTAACTGTCACAGCTGGAAGTGACATTTTCAAAGTGTAAATGATAAAAAAAACTAACTTCAATGTGAAATGCAGATTAAGTGATGTGACCTTTCAGGTGTTGATGGAAAATCACTTAGTGAGCAGTTTAATTCAGTTTACACTGAACTGATGTGGTCGGACTTCGCTGTAAAAATAACAAAGTGAACGTTTTCACCTTGATGTGATGCGTTTTCAGACACACTGACTTAATGTCTCCCTGTCTATAAAAACGAATCCCTTACTGTGCACGTGATTTAAACAGACATGATGAATAACCAACGCCATGCTGCTAGGTGGTGAGAAAATCCACATTAATGACACATCAAAACACAAAGAAAGATCATTCTTCGGTTGGCTTCAGATCCCCCCTCAGCAGCTCATCGTTTCAGCACAAAATTTGATAGAATCAATATCAGGATAAACTGACTCAAATGTAGAAAAAATTAAGTCAAAAGATCAATTTGGTCAACATGGATACATAGAAAACCATAGATCCATAGAAAGTATTATCTCAGCCTACTTCTGTTGTGCAAAAGTCAACGTTACCCATTAATGGGCACTAACTGGCTGAAAGTCCCACCTTCTCAGCTGCACACAATCATGATGTTTCTTATAAGGATCAAATAACTAATTATAGCTTCTTGTCATAAAAATATCTGCACACACAAGATAAGTCAACATCTGGGAAAAAAAGTTCATCTTAGGTGTATTTTTAAATCCCATTTTTTTACCTGGAGGGGCGGGGCTTAAGACAGTTTGTTTATGGATTTTGGAGAACTCCAAATCCGAGTTACATACATGTATTTGGTGTGTGTGGGAGGAAAACAGAGCACCTGGAGAAACCTATGGGACACAAAAATAACTCTAAAAACAAAATCAACTTATTCATAAGTAAATATTTATACTTCAAAACAAAAATTTATTTCTACTTTATATTTTTGACATATCTTTATTTTGGGCTCTCACTTAATTCTGCATTATTCAGACTACCTAGTCTTTTATTCTGAAGGGCATGTTTTGGTTGTGCCCACAGCTCTTTGCTTTTGCTGCAACTCAGTTTTGTTTCTGCTCCATGTTTTTGTAGCCTGGCCTGCCAGACTCTCCGACTGTCTATACTATACAGGTGAAGAGTCTGAAAACTCAGAGGCAGCGAGCACCATGAGGGGTAGGACTAGCCAGCTCAAAAATAACCAATCGGAAAAAAGGCAGAAATGACGACTTATCGCGCAATGCTGTAGTCAAAGATGGCGTCAAAGGAGCACTGCTAACAATCTCCCTCTCACTGTTCACCCTGAGCTACACTGCAGCTAACCCCAGCTTTATTTACTTGTTGCTCCATTAGCAAAGTAAAGGTGACACCACAAAATGTGTTTTTTAGCTGGGTAAGCACCTTGCTCAGTAGAAATGAATGCACTGGAGACGAATTGCGACCCATCTAAGATGGCGGCCGGCCACTACGGAAGCACCAGTCCACAAGGCGTCTACGTATATATGTCTGTGGGTAGCACAGCGCAAACTTCTTTAGAAGAAAGGCTTTTAGCGCTAATTCTTGTTGTGTTTTTAAAAACATGTCCAAGTCATTTTGAACAGAGGAAAGAGCCGCAGCGAACTCCGCTTCAGACGCCATCTTTGTTGTTTATGAGAAACCGAGCGTCGCGGTGTGTGACATACGCTGCTCAGCGCTGATTGGCTCGGTGAGAACTCTCAGGGGGTGGGGTTATTTTAATGGGAGCGTTGCCAGACTAGTTCTCTGTGTAGAATAGACACAGGGCGAGTCTGGCAGGCCAGGCTACTGTATTTGCTTTTCCTTTTGAAAGAAAGTCTCAGTAGAAGGCCTAAGTAGTCTGAAAAATGCAGAATTAAGTGGGAACCAAAAACGCGTGCCAAAGAAATAAAATTTGAATATTTAAGAAGAATTTTAAAATGTAATAATTTACTCATGATTTATTTTTTTATAGTGATTATTTTTCCTTTGGAAATTCACACTCCAGAAATATTCCGTTGTTGCTTTATTTGGGTATATTTTGTATTTTTTGATCATTTTGGCACAAATCTTATCCCATACATCACCACCATGTATCCCACTTGTACTGGAACCAGCCTCTAGAGGGCGCTCATACAGGTCTGACTCAAATTACGTTCACTCATCTGGTTTCTATTTATTTGAACGCCCCCAAAAATTTCTTTTTAATCTCAACTTTGGGAATTTTTTGTTTTTCATTATTAATTTTCCCAACCAACTACTCAATTTGTGTGTGGACAAAAAGTAAAAATACTTCCATCCATCTAAATTTATTAGAGAATCTCTGTAGTCGTATGGACACGACCTGAGGTATTGAGCCTAAAAGAGATTCAATCTATTTTCAGCTGTTTTCCTCTCTAATAAAGTCAGAGTGGGGCATCATTCAATGAATTCATCTATGAAAAAGAGCTGCACCTCTAAAGTGTTGGTTACTGAATCACTGCACTAACCCTAACCCTAACCCTAATCCTAATCTAATCACCTCAAAAGAAGCCTCAGTGAAAGGTTTCCTGGTGTACATTCAGCTTTGGCAACAGATTAAATGAGCAAAACAAGGATTTAACTAAATTCTCCACGGATTTCTTGCTACAGCACCATTTACCCAAGGGTTCATTCAGAAGAAAAGTGCTAGAACATAAACGTGTGTCTCAGTTTCAGACAAGAATGAGTAGAAACAACAAAAGTGTTACTCTCTGACCAGCGTGAACGTCTTCCTCTTCAGTCACACAAACACAATTATTACTTTGGTAGAAAAACGTTTGACGACAAAGCGCAACATTGCATGTCGAGAGACTGTTTCTGCACATCGAGACGTGTAACGAATCCCTAAATCGTTAGTCTTTCCTCTCATTTGTCAAGAATCCTTTTCACCTTCTGGAGGATCATTTGGAAATAATAAAAAATATTCCCGTTTCGCCAAGCGGAGAGACGAAGCTCAGCCTTTCACTCATCCTCACATGTTCGGTGTGGTTTTCAGTAAGGCACCAGTGGATTATTCCTTTAGATAAATGGCTGAACGTTGCTCATTATGGAACTAAAATGTCAACATTTGTCTCTTTAGTGACAGCAGACTAAGTGGCAAATGCAAGGCATATAAATTCGTATTGAAATAGAAAGATAACTAAAAGTGACATTCCTTTTTCGTGTTAATGCAAAGCTGCAGCCTGTAGAGTTGGTTTCAGCTGTGAGGATCCTCGATGTGATCCGGATTTCTCCTGGAATCCATCAGGAGGGGAGCACAAATGCTTCTATTGCTTCCAGTGATTGAATGTTTGTCCTGTCACGCTGCTGAAACGAAACCATGTTTCAGTCAGGAGAACAAGTTCCATTAGTTCAGTTACTAACTCAGCTGCAGAGAAGCTTGGCAGGGAAGTAATTAAAGCCAGACTCCATTCGTCAATGAATGCAACCTGGGATTTTTTCTGTGTTTGAGATGTAAACACGCACAAAAGTACACAACTCCATGATTCAGTCTGTGTCTTTAAATCTTGGGAACCGTTCAGGATTTAGTGGAGAAGCTCCTCATTTCAGGTTTTCGATGATAGCTATCTCCTGCCTGTCGGCGTAGTCCGGACTGAGACCGTTCAGACAGAAGCTGCCGTTCCTGGTCAGAGCTCCTGGGATGGGAGTGAGAGAGAGCGTCAAGTTGGACAAAGTCTCTCTGTCCTCGCACAGGTTAGCTGACAGCGTCCGCTTGCTGGGGGTCATTTCCTGGCTGATGGATGCGTTGATTCCAAGTTCGGACGAGAGCTTGCGCTTGATGGACGCGGCTCGCTGGAACCTGTCGTAGATGTCGACGCTGAGCCGTCTGCGGGTCTCTTTGAACTCTGCTGATACGTTGGCTGTCCACTCGGCGGCGTGCGCTCGAAATTCTCCAACCTGCAGGGGCAGAACGAAGAACCGTGTCAGAAGGTGATCGAACACGTTCCTCTCTGTTCTTCTAGAAAAGACTAAAAACAGCAATAATAGATATGGTTTCTTCCTCTATTTGTATATTTGTGTTCATTTGTAATCCTAGTAGGTTCAAACATAAACAACTGGGATTTTTTTTTCATTCAAGGAAATATATCTGTTGAAAATGAAAACTATGGAACAGCAAGCCTTTAAACGGTGGTGAGAGCTTCATTTATAGAAGCTAGTTCACAAACGTACCGGAAGAACGTACCGGAAGATCACCGGTAAATCGAGAGCTTTGCCTTCTGGCTCAGCTCTCTCTTCACCATGACAGACCGGTACAACGCCCTCATCACTGCAGATGCAGCACCAATCCGCCTATCGATCTCCCGCTCCATCTTTCCCTCACTCGTGAACAAGACCCCGAGATACTTAAACTCCTCCACTTGAGGCAGGGCCTCATCCCTGACCTGGAGAAGGCATTCTACCCTTTCCCGACTCAAGACCATCAATCATGTTGCCTTATATCGATTCTACAAGTACTAACATGACCTACATGACTGAGAACCTTTACAATCTTGTTAGTCACTGACTTTACTCCAATTAGTACAACTATACCACAACGCACTGAAGCGATCAAATTTCCATTATAGACTGCAAATTCATGTACTACACTTTCCAAGTCTTGTTGCAGGTATTTAAAAACAATTTACTGGTTATTTTACGTGCATAAAGATGACTGATTAACAGAACTGACCTCATTAACGTGACCAATAATTAAAGCGGTTGCTCTGTGATCATAAATGGCATGTTCGTAAATCTCCTCAGACAGCTGTTGAACTCCTCTTCCCTCAAGCGCTCTTCCACGTTTCTTGCTTCGTGATCTAATTAATGAGCAACGTGAACGAACCTTCATTAGTTATTGCGGTCATCTATTGTGAAGGCAGGGATTTATGGAAAACAAGCAATCAATTAAATATTCTGGGGGGTTGATCAAGTGTAGGCTGTTTTGATTCGGGTTGTCTTTAAGGCAAAACCACATTTAATTTCATTTTATTTTGAAAGGTTTGTTATTGTTCCAACTAAAACATACTGCACAGCCATCCTCCCACCCTGCAAAAATCCCATCTTAATGACCACAAGGTGATATTTTCTTGGTTTCTGGAGAACATATCTCTATCTTCATCCTTTATTATTGAAGGTTTTAACCTTCATATTGCACCAGGCCTCCTTTTCCAAGCTGTTTTATTTATTTATCAGCCTTTCAGATGAAGCAGGAGGTGAAGAGGCACTTGAATGGAAATTTATGGTGTGTGTGTGTGTGTCACATTTGAAGAAAACAAATCCCACTTCTCTATCTTCTTGTTTTCTCTGGCTGCTCATCATCAGCATTCCTCCCTTCCAGCAACCTCCCACTGAAAACCAGTAATCTGACTCTCTGCACAACCTCCACTGCTCTGCGTTTAATCACGTCCCTGGATCTGAGGAACTCCATACATCCAAACAGTCATTGCACCTAATTATGTCACAAAGAATAAAGAAACACAACGTGGGGGGGTTTCAGCAGGAGAACATATGCCTTCAGACGTTTTACATGTAAATGATGAACCTGCCAGAACATCTCGTTACTCCGCTGCAGCAAACACCCTGTGTGAGGCGGTATTTACTTCAGAGAGCGAAGCCTGGATGAATACCCATCAGTTTTCAGATTCATGCCTCGAGGACAGAGCTGGCAAAAACAACGGGGTCAGTTTAGGTCTGTGACCACCTGAGTGAACTTTCTGCGAATGCCTGTCTACCTAGAATATTATATTTGGTTCCTTTAGGCTGTTTAAGAGACGGCAGCAGCTGGAACATAAAACAGAATGCCACAGTGAAGTTTATGTCTTATAAACACTGACATTAGAAAATGATTTGAAGTGTGTTTGTGTGTGAATGTTTGAAATAATCACCATCTTACTTAGATGGCTTCCTGAACTGCCTCGTTTTGGAAAAGAAGCTTTTCAATCCTACATGGCTGACAGCCTCGATGTGTCTCTCGTCCATCACAGGTTGGCATTTGATGGGTAATTTTAATCCTCAATATCCCTGGTAACCGCAAAACACAGCACTTCTGGTGCATGCAGGAGTCGGGTCTGAAAGGATTATTGCTGAATGCTACTTGATGCAGATGTAAAGTTTAAAAAACAATATTTGCATGTGGTCTTGTGTGGAATGTCCATTAGCTCCTCCATCCTGCTGAGGTTGTTCAGGAGGCTACCTACAACAGGTCAAATGGTAATTTTTTAAAACTTTCACAACCAAAGTTGCATCAAACAGCCTGAAAAACAGATGTTTTAATTGACCTAATTCACTTTTTCTTTGGTTCTACCAGAACATCACCTACCTCCTCTTTAGTTTTCTTGGAGATGACTCTGAACCAGTCCCCGATCATGCTGAGGACTGCAGCAAAATAGGCCAACCCGACCAGAATCCAGAACAACACCACAGGTTTGTAGTAGTCGCGGTCCTTAAGACTCTGTGATGCACCTAAACAGCAAATATAACAAGAATGCAGAAACATCACTCCTTTTTTCATCGTTACCCACTGCTGACAGGCAGGTAATAATATTTTTGTCTGTTTCTGTGTTTGTGTGTGTGTCTGTCTGTGTGTGTGTGTGTTCATCATCCAATGGATGGATTCAAATTAAACCCTTATCCAGCCAGCATGCATAGGTGGGACCCATATGGATATATATGGGCAAACCGTATGGGTGCCAACAGGGTTTGTCTTCGGTCTCCATGATGGCCCCACATAGATTTTAACGGGCCATACATGGGTTTTCAGAGGGACCCAGATAGTATGACTCATTCATGGGCCCTTTAAAATCTATGTGTGCAAATCCCTGTGGGGCCACCATGGAAAACGTGGACAAACCCTGTTGGCACCCATACAGTTTGCCCATATATATCCATATGAGGCCCACCTATGCATGCTGATTAGAAAGTAATAAATTAATGTACATCTGCAAATAATTAATTGCTAGATTAAATCCAATTAAAGATGGCTGCCAAGGCTAACTGACTTTGAAAAAAAAAAATGGCTCCAAATCAGTCAACTTTACAGATCCGGAGCTAAACTTTAGTATGTTAGAAGCTGAGAATCATTCTCTGAGTGACTGGAGGGATCACAAAATCTTGCAATATTGGATGAGATCACCCGAAACAGCTGACTCCATCTTTTCTCAACATACACTGTAAAAAATGAACTGTTGAATTTAATTAACCAAGTTATGTCAACTGGTTCCACTAAACCTAGCAGCTTAATTGGCAAGAGTAAAACAATGTATACGTTAAAGTAAATAGGTTTAGTGGAACCAGTTGACATAACTTGGTTAATTAAACTCAACATTTTATTTCCTAAACTTGTGCCATGAAAGAGAGCAGGCTTCTAACATATATACTGCTTTGTTGCTGCTGGACTTGTAAGTAAAAGAAGAAGAGCAGACAAAAGACTTTAGCTAGTGTGTGACCTGATGCAGTGAGTTAAATAAAATAATCTTGCCTTCATCACTTAATGAGCCTCGTGTCATTGTCAGACTGTCGTGTTCTGCGTACAGCTCTGCTTTTTAATTGGACGGAAGCTTTTGACTCATTTCTAAGTACGGCCACTTTGTTAGAATATTTTAAGGAGAGAAATGAGACAAACATGAAAGAACAAAATTGTTACATTTAAGTTAAAATTGTCTTTCATCACTTCCTGGAAATCCATTATGTGATCTCTGTGCACTAATCATTAAAATTCAGTACAGCTCATGCTGAGATGGAAATTGGTCTGATTACGTGTGTGAATTTCACTTTATGCTTCTGACCGTGAGTCATCCTCACAGAAAAGGAAGTGAAAATTTTGTTATTTTACAATCAAATAAATCAGACATCGTTGACTATAATTACACTTTAAAACACTAAAATGAGTTGTTTACATTGGGGGAAAAAAAATTAGAATTTAAACCACAAAAATTCAAACCGGTTTTAAAGTAACACTCTGCAACTTTTACACTTTAAAATGATGCTTTTTTATAAAGTTTTGGCATCATACTATCATCTATTATGTTCATTTTCTGACCTGTGATAGTGTTGGGGAGTCCCACGTCTGTTCACTGCACTATACAGTTTTTGAGCTCCGGGTCGCCACCGGAAGTACTGATAGCGTGTTGCTTTACGGCACTATGTGGCAAGCCAAAGGAATAAAAAAGCGAGCATTCTAAACATGCGTTATGTCCGCCAAATGTGCGTCTTGAACGTGCGTTTTGACGCCAAATGGGTGTTCTAAAAGAAAGCATTCCTGCAGAGCCTGATGAGCTGCTGCACAGGTGATTCAACCACTGAATCAAGAGTGTTGGAGCAGAGAAACCACTAAAACATGCTGGATACCAACCCTCCAGGACCAGGATTGGGCACCCCTCTCAGATTATATATATTTTTTACAATATGAAAGAATAAAAATACCGCTGATTGCATCATTTTGCAGCAAACAAGCAAAATGTGTTTGATGCTCTAGGAAAAAAAGCTCAATTTAAACTGGAAACTACTCATTTTGATTGCTTCCAAATAACATGTCATCATTTGGGAAGTGGGAAAATGTGTTGAGCTGCACATGAAGCGTTAGCTCCTGGAGCTGACACGAGTCTAAAGGCTGTAATTTAATGTTGCTTCTGAAGAAAAGGCCAGAGTCTGATCTGTGCACAGATGGCATAGGCACCCGTCTGAGTCACTGTGCTAAATTTAAAATTCTAAGTAGAAAGTTTTAAAGGAATGGCAAACTCTGACGAACGAGATGACTTAGTCAGCTTGTAATTGAACATAAGGGCAGTTTTCAGCAGCCTCCTACTGTGGCTCTGTTCTGATTAGAGGCTGTGAGCTTTCTTTATTTACATCCAAAGTTCAGGATGAACAGAAGGCGGGCAAGCTTCAGAAGGAGTGGAAACAGTAGCGGATGTGTTTGGTCAAATGTAATATTAGGATTGCTATGAATTAGTTAAAATGTTAATAAAGTTCTATTAGTTGGTTAAAATAATATTTTGAATGTTTTTTGTTTGCTAGTGTTTCATATTCTTTTAATTTAAATCTAAACTATTAATCATCAGTTTTATTCTTTAGGATTTAATTGACCTTTCGCCGAGCCCCGCCCCCCTAAGTTACTGTTGCCAACTCCGACAATAAGTGGATCAAATACTGCAGCTCCGCAGATTTCCGCGATGGAAAGAAGTAGATAGATGCGTGTCAGCGACATTTTTTGGAGCAATTCCTCCTCAATATCATTCAGATCGAGGCAAAAAGGGTTACAGTATGCAGTGGAGGGGTATATTAGTGTCGGCTCCGCTGAACGAAGCGTAGCAGGGAACAATAATAATAATAATTTTGTGGAGCAGGTAGGTGTTCTAGGGGGCGGTCTTATACCTGCTTTACGGCTGTTAGCTGTAATGCTAGCGGTTAGCATTTTCAGTTTGCCAATAAAAAGCACAAGAAGAAGAAAAAGAAGTTTGCTTTTTCTGTTGGCATCATGGCGGAGCCTGGAAGTGAAAATAACAGAGTAATGCCTCTAGAGGTGAAGCAAAGAGCTAAAACCGGAGTGAACATCGGCACGGCCTGCGCTAGTTTGAGGAAGCTAAAGGAAGTTACAAAATCACGGACTGATGGTGACCTGGCTTTGTTGCTACTGGACTTGTAAGTAATAATAATTTTTTGTCCAACAGCGTGGATCTTTTTATTTTGTGGTTTATTTTAGTATTAGTTGGCTCATGTTAGTGTTAGCTTGTTGTTAGCGCCACAGACATATACGTAGACGCCTTGTGGATTGGCGCTGCCTATAGGAGCTGCCGTAGTGGCCGGCCGCCATCTTAGTTGGGTCTCCATTCGCCCCAGTGCATTCATTTCTACTGAGGAAGGAGCTTACCCAGCTAAAAAACACATTTTATCAAACTTTTTCACAAAATCAGACACATGGTATGGCATGATAATTAAAATATAAACATAATTAAACAAAATAAATTAAAATATAAAATCCAATCAGGTAGGCTAGAAAAGTCAATAGTAATCCCACGTGATCTGTTTTCAATAGTACGCCGATTTTTGCAACTGTAGGCTGCACAAAAGCAGGCATAGATGCTCACTCTGCATTGATTTTGGAGAATGAGGAGACCCATCCAATATGGCTGTCACACTTTCCAGTGACCAATGGGGCATCTACGTATTCATGTCTACGGTTAGCGCTAGCTACAGCAGGGTTGTTTACGACAGTTGTAGTTCCACTTTCAACCAGTAGGAGGCGGAGGAGCAGGAAACTGCTCAGTGTTACTTTAAAGGGATAGTTTATATTTTTTGAAGTAAGGCTTCTGTTATTATGATCTTAGTTACAAAAATCAGCTAGTAGCTAATCAGAAAAAAATCAACTTTAAAGATTGCATTCACTTATTATTTCAATACATCTGTTGTATGGACATTGAATTTATGACATTGAATTTTTATTCTGTGAAATTATGTATTTGAATATTTTTACCTAAAATACACCAGCAAATGTTTCATCATTAAAATTCAACATCAGAAATTCAACAACAAATGAGGTGACCTTCTGTGACCCAAGCAAAAGTCAAGAAGCTGCTCAAACTACCTGAAAGACTCAGAGGGATCTGAGAAGCGTCATTTCTGCTTGAATTGATAAATGCCAGCTTCTGTGGATTTCTTTAAGTATTAATTTATTATGATGGTGGAAATTCCTTCTTATTAGCCTTTAGCTTGATTCACTGTAAGAATTTCTCCCCGATACGCCACTCTGACAGCTTTCTACTGCTGGAAAAAGACTAAAACAACTCAAAGAAAACTCACTTCAAAGGACCTGAATCTATCAACTCACAAAACATTAATAACCCAATTTTCCACTTGGAATTAAATGTTAGAGGTGAAAAGGTCCTTGAACACAACACCAATATCCTGAGAAGTATTTAAAACCCATTAACTCTCTGTCCTTTCATTAGTCTGTTTAAATTTCTCCAGGCTTTCAAAAAAGAATCATCCTAAAAGAAAATCATTTAAATACGCTATTCTGACAAGTCCTGCTTTATTTATTTATTTATTTTATTTATTTATTTATCAAACTGAAATAAATTACTTGACAAAAGCTACTGGAACATCTTCAAAAGAACATTGTGAGGTGTGTTTTTACGTTGGCTTCTGCTGATTAAATTTCATTCCCTTAGTGAGGTACTGGTGCTCTTCTGAGGCTGCAGAGAATTAAACATATAAAATGTGATTTTGCACATCAGCAGCTGGTTCTTTGATCCTTTTTTTGCTTTTATTACTAGCAAGAGCATCAAGATCCTGTAGCATAAAGTATATCCAGAGTGGTAAAATGATCCTGCACATTTAGGGTCCAGTGTGAGTGCTCAACAAATGTCACAGACTTCTACAGAGAAGGAAATAATTGCTGCCGAGAACTTCTGAGTCAAGCTGGCTGAGGAATCCCTCAGGGATTAATACTCGGATACTTCTAAAGGTGGCAGACATGCAAATGAAGATAAAAAAAATAAACCACGTACCCTCGTTTATGTGACTCTTTTCTCCCGCGACAAAGTCTCCAAAACCGATGGTGGTGAGGGTGATGACCACAAAGTAGATGGACTCCAGCGTGCTCCAGTCTTCGATGTACTTAAAGATGACAGCTGGCAGGGCCACGAAGATGAGGCACCCGAAAAGGATGAAGAGCAGGGTCGAGATGACACGGATCTTTGTCTGGCTGACGTTCCACTTCTGGGTAGAGAAGAAATATGGAAACAGAAAGGAGCAGGTTCACTGAGAAACCATTTATTACTTGTTCTTCTTGAAATACGACCAGCCACTCTGAGTTTCACATGCAGGCTGAACATGAAAATACTCTCAAGGCATTCATTCATACTAGAGAACACACTTAATTAATTATAAAAAACAAGTGAATGAGAGTTTTAAAGTATAAACCTCAGCTAAATGGAGTACTACTCTGGAGGTTTGATCATGTTAAAAGGGAGTTTTCCTCTCCACTGTCGCTACATGCTTGCTTAATATGAGGATTGCTGAAAAGACACTGACACAAGTCAGTGACTCGATGCAATCTGACTCTTGTCGTAATTTGGCGTATATGAATAAACTGAATTGAACTAAATCAGCGGGGAAACCAGAACATCAGAGAATTTAAGAGCAGAGCAGAAACTTTTACTATGAGCGTAGTTTTCTGTCGACTTTGTGTCCATACGGTTTGATTTGAGGTACTGAAATCTGTTTATCCCAGCTTTAATATATGTTCTATTATAGCAGATGTTTACTGATGTTCTTCTGTTCCATTCTAGCGACACGTGGTGTTTTCTAATATCCTAAACATCAAACTCCAAACGAGTCATGTGGCTTACGATGTCTGCCACCTGCTGTAAACAGTATATTTATGGTTTTTCGTGATCTGTCAGTACTGGATTCAGACCAGTGACGGGGTGTAAAATCTGCTGTAACTTTGCAAACCGCTGTATCATGTACATCGAAATATATTCTGCATGCTGTCGATGTCCGCACTGCTGTTTCCACCTGAAGTGACTGCCTTCAGCTGGTTTCATGCTTAGAGGATCGTGTCCTTTTCCTCTCAGGTTATGTAAGCTTCATGCACATTGCGTCTGAGAGGAAGCATGAAGAGCAGACGGACCTCAGATCACCCATGTTTCACATCCTTGCTGCAGAAAGATAAAAGTACAGTCATGAAATAAGCCTTACTACATAAGCATTATTTTACTCTGAAGGGCACTAATGAGCTGATGCTGCAGTTAGTCATCTTCACTATACAGCGGTGACTTTTAAAAATCCATCTGTTTCTATTGTCCAAACGACCCTCAGACCTCCCTTTCCCTCCACAGGGAGCAACAAAACCCACAATGAATCAATATCAAGCTGCTGCTGAGTGTCTTGGGCTTAAAAACAGCTTCTGCCAGTGCTTTTACACTCCGAGTGCAGGAAATGTTCCAGGAAACTGATTTACCTGCACAATATAGAACTTTCTGTGGTGGTGATTTATATTACATTTATTGTAATTATAGGTTTTGATGATATTTTAGAATCACCTGTACCTGTGAGCATAAAGCAGCTTTTAGAAGCTACAGCTCTTTTAAAGAGGTATGTTAAGTGACAGTGTGATGTAGATCTGTGTGGCTTTTTCTGACCCGAGCGTTTCCCCGTCTATTTTCTTTCAGCAGCTAATGCAGGAAATAGGGGTAGAAGACATTTTTCATGTTGCATGTGAAACTCAAAGTGATCGATCGTATTTCACAGATAACAAGTATTATACGTTTGAACCTCACCTTTAACATAAGGGAACAGATTGGATGAATTGCAAATTTAAGTTAAAAATGAATGTACATAATTGTGATAATAATTTCAAAACAAAAGTATTGTGGTAAAATTATTACTGACACATTAACTCCCTCTATTGTCAGTTTTGTTTTTAAAATCAGCTGTTTTGGAAGTTTTCACAGGATGCACCCTACGCTCCAGAACGCTGAGATCAGCTGGCTTCCATCTGCTGACGACACGCAGATCAAGGTTAAAAACCAAGGGTGGGAGATCTTGTGATGATCTCTGTGATGGCCTCTGTTTTGTGGAACAGCACGCCTTTAGAGGTTAAGACAGCTGATACTGTGGTCCTGTTTAAAGCACGTCTGAAACACATTTGTATGCTTTGGCATTTCACTGATAACCAATAGACCGCAGGTTTCATTTATGGCTTTTATTGCTTTTGTTCTTTTTGTAATTTTGTATTTTTATTGTTGCTTTTATTTTTTGTAACCTGCTTTTATGAATCGTTGGCTCATCTGCTTGTGGTTTTAGTATCCAGTGATGTATTTTTTCAGTTCTTTTTAGCATTACTGAGGCTTTGTTTGTGCGCAGCGCTTTGAGGCAACGGCTGTTGCTATTAAAACGTGCTACAGAAATAAATTATGACTTGACAGGAGCAAAATCAGACTTCATCATCAATAAAACTCAAGAAAGCTTTGCTTCTCCTGGTGTAAGGGTTTTGATCTATTGACTCCACATTAGCCACTGGCGTTCCCTGCTCTAGCTCATCTGGTGATGGCACCACCTGAGTGAAAGCCATCATTAGGGTAAGCACCAACTCAAGGATGTCTTTTTAAAAAGTCCATTTTACGATGGAAAGTTGTTTTAAATTATTATAGCTGTTAAAAATTTTTTATTTAGCCAGTTTTTAGAAAAGCAGCTTCATATTTAATCCTATAAATAAGGGATCCCTTAACACAAAGCCAAGGACCAGTATGTACAGATGAACTGGTACTGGGCCATGCTACAAAATAAAAGTTTCTTACAAAATTATTTTATGCTTTTTTAGTTTATTATAAAAATAATTGTGTTTTTATTTTATATGTAATAAGTACATTTAATCATGTTTTCTTTGGTTCTCTTTGTTGTTCTTTTTTACCTCAGCTTCATTAATTGTGCACACCTGTTTCCCGTCAGCTCACCTGTCCTGGTTTTGTAATCACATTACCCTCATTATATAAGCATCCTGGTGTCATTCTCCTGCTCTTTTAGCTCTGCTGTTATGCACTTTTTTTGTTATTAAAGTATTTTATGAGCTCACCTGCTCCTTTGGCCTTCCACCAATCATTTTATGACAATTTTACATTTTGCATTTTATTTCATTTTTGGTTCTTTGCACATTGTTAGCCCCATCCCTCACAGGTCTGTGGTGAATTGGTGCAAAAATAAAAAAAACCAAAAAGATTAGAGATCTCAATTATAAACCACCCACTCACAAAAACAGTCTTAGTAGGATTTTCCTGTTAGTCCTTGTGTGAGCTGCAGCTTGAGTTGTAATCAACTCAACATCTTTAATGCACAACCATGAAAAAAACATCAATGCATGATCATTTTATAATAAAAATCTAGAAACATAACTACAAAAAAAAATGCATATTTTCTGCAGCAAATGCATTTTTTTCTCAAATAGGTTTTTATTTCTGAAACAAAATGCTGTTTTGATTGCTGTTCGCCAGTCTGTTGTCATGGAAACTCTTGCATCCACTCTTGCATGCACTGATGGCTGAAGCATTAACCAAATCTTTTCCTGCTTTGCTGATTGGAGAATGTTCCTGCTGTAAGGTGTCAATTATGACTGCGGTGACAAACCTAAACAGATTATTGCACTCTGGTAAACATCCAGGGAGCAGTAAATGATTCACAGTATGATGCAGCTTCCCTTCCATCTGCTCATCATATGGTTGGTTTGGTTTCCTGGCAGAGGAGTAGGCCAGGACAGCAGGGAGAAGCACGCACCTGAATAAATTAGGCCTCTTCTGTAACCTTTTACCTCTTCTCTTTCATCCAGCATCAAGTTTCTTTTTTTACCCACTTCTTTTTGATCTCCCTGATCTAAAGATTAAATTAAAATTTAAACCAGTTTTACAATAAACCTATCTCATTTCAGCTTTATTCATAGTGGTCCTTTTTGTTTCAGATGCAGACAAATTACAAACTCACTTATTCAGTGTTTCTCACCACAATCATCTTCTCCACTTTGGCAATGCCCTTCCCGAAAATAGTTCCCAGCTGATCGCCGACGCCGGCTAGCAAGAACCCAAACAGGGGGATCCCCAGCAGAGCGTAGATTATGCAGAAGATTCGCCCTCCCTCTGTGTGAGGAGAGATGTTCCCAAACCCTGAGAGGAGAGAGCACAAAATCAAAACTCAACTCAGACTTTGAAAATGTCATTTTAAGCGAGTCATTTGGAAGGTTTACAATAATTCCTGTCTGTTTGAGGTAATCTCTAGAGACATAATATTCAGTGAGCAGCAGTTGTGAGGACAAAAATGCCTTGTTGATGTTGGAGGTCAGAAGAGGATAGGCAGCGTGGATGGAGATGGTAGAAAGACAACAGTAGCTCAAATATAATATAATCTCTGTCCCTCCTGTCAGCTAAGAACAGGAAATGGAAACCTTTGGGTCTCAATTTCAGCTGCAACATTCAGATGGTCAGAGTTGGATGTCACCAAAATAAGAGCATGGATCCATCCTGCCTTGTATCAAAGCTTCAGCATGGTGGAGGTGGTGTAATGGTGTGGGGGGAAATGTTCTTGGCCCACTTTAAGGCGAGCGTACACTGTGCGACTTGTTCACTTTTTTGAGCCGATTTTCCCCTTGTGCGAGAATCTAAGAGCTCGGGGCAAGTTTTGCGCTGAGCGTCGTGTAGTATACAGGGGGTTACGAGAGGCGATTAACACCACGTGACCAGCTAGCGATCAGCAATCGTAAGCTTGCACGAATTTATGGCGTGTTTGATATTTTGCTTGCCCCTCGTAAGGGTGTCGCACTGTTGAAGCGGTGCTGCGACACAAAAAGTACCAGAACCCTACACGGCGCATGTGCAAACACAGAAGCAGTAGCGTAAATGAAGGAAGTGGAAGCGAAAACAAACCAAATAGCTAACCCACTATCAAAATAAAAGCAGCGTTGCTTTGTTTTGATGAAAAATTTTAAAAAAATTCTTCATTTAACAGCGGGAAATGCTCATAATTTATCGATTTTGATCAAAAGTGGATCAAATATAATACAAATAATATGTTTTCGTTGTTATTTTGTTATTTAAGGAACAAACTAGACTTTTATTTTTATGTCAGATCGATTTTTTTTAACCGTAGCAACAAGCAGCGCTTGCCATGAAGCAACAGAGTATGCTTCTATTCCAAATGCCATCCTCGTCCTCCCGTACTCAGTAGAACGGACTTTCTGGTGTCCTAGCTGAGAACATACTTTCCAAGTACACAAGAACGTACTAGCATCCTGAAGTTTTGAGAAACGACCCTGGTATTTGGTGTTTACTTCCGGAGGTTTTCTTCCTTGTGTTTGTAATTCCAGGGGACCAACGTGTTGTGTCATATCTACTTTTTTAGCTGTTATGAGTTTATGCCATACGTACAGTGTGAGCAGTGTGAGTTGCATCTGAAAACTGGGTCGTACAGTGTGAGCACATGACTCGTGAGATTTGCTCTGCGAGGAAGTCGTACAGTTTGAGCTGAAGCTGAACACTATGAGTGGAAAAAAGTCACACAGTGTATGCCTGCCTTTAAATGCTTACACATCTGGGCCAGTACGGTTGGGGCTTGGCCCGCGTCAGTTTGGGCTCGTACGGGTGGTTTTTGTTCACACAGACTTCTCAGGAATGTGGAAATCCCCAAGCACATGGCTGGCGCAGAAGTCTGTGGTGTCCTCCTTAATAAGATAAACAAAGGCAGGCGTGAGCTGTGTTGCTTTTGGAGACTCTGAACCACATTATTTTATTAATTTGCTCCCTTTTTGCTCTCACTGCTGTGCGTGTCCTCATAACCGCCACACAGACACACACACACACTGCTCTCCTCCTCTGCTATTCTTTTTCGACTGTCTGCCACCGAGCGGGAGACAGGAGCTCCGTGCTTGATGTGGATTCGACAGCATCCAGAATGAAAATGAATCGCGCGTGCAGGAAACCCCGCTGGCTGATCCTACTCGCCAATCAGAGGCGTTATGCATGAATTTCAGCCGGCCAATCAGTCCATAGTGTCACCTCGGTCTCAGCCGGACCTCTGAGGGAAGAGGTGTGAAAAAAAGAGTCACCTCAGAACGGGAAACACACATATGACCCAGATGTGAAACCAAATTCCTGTCCCGAACCGGTCCGTACTGACCCAGATGTGTAAGAGCCATTTGGGAGTGACTTTGGTTGATTATTTTAAAATCGGAGTAAAAATGTGTCCATTGGCTAGTTTTCGGTATCCTTGCTGGCAGCTGTTACTGTGACACATCAGTTTCCAAATGTGTCGCAGAAATTGTGATGCAAGACAATGAAAGTCAGAAAATAACTCCCTCCTTTGTTCAGCTTATTACAGGCTCCATGAAACTAAACCTCTGACAGACAGGAGAACTGCTCCACACAGCTCGGCTGAGCTTGATTGTGACTGAAGACGAGGAGGAGAAAAGATGGTTGTGAGGTTGTTCTTTATTCTCAAACAGATCTGACAAGAATCTAAAAAAAGGTGAAGTGTTCTGCAACAACACGTCTATTTTAACTTCACGACCTCTCATCTCTGCACTGTTAGACAACCAAAAGCTTCAGAGCTGATGTCAGACGGCACATCAGCTTCATTATTTAACCTCATCTGAATAATAAACCCCACTTCACTTTCCTTCATTAACACATTCTTCTGTCTGTTCAGAGAAGCTGCAGGGTGTCCTCTAATAACTTCCCAGTCTCAGACTGGACCAACCGACTCCTAATGTGAAAGAAATTGTCAATCAAGCCTCAGTGATTTTTTTATGTGATTGGTTCCACAGGAGACAGGATGTCAGATCAGTCTTAGTTTAGGTGATCCCGCTGAGCAAAGCGACAAACACAAGCAAGATGCATGTCACTTTTATTTTTTTAACATATTAGTCCAATCAAGTCCTATTTCTATTTGCATCTCATCATTTATTTCAGTCAAAATTAAAAGAAAGTTTTGCTTAGAAGGGGATCGGTGTCTGAAATGTGTCTGATTGTTAAAATCAAATCATCAAGTAACTAAAATGCAATTAAATGTACTAGAAAAATTAAAATTTAAAGATACTGCAGCAATTCACATGAGTCAAAACATGAAAAAAGAGCTTGTCAGAAAAATGTCCCATTTGTTTAGATGCGTTGAGGCGGAACATGCTATGCTGCAGCCTGCCACTAGGGGGTGTTTTGTTCTGTAATTCCTACCCCAGCTTTCCACCGGATACATGTTCGTCGTGTAATGTTTGTAAAGCGTTGACACACAGCTAATAGCTGCCATCATAGTCATTGGGTTTGTTTGAATGGGGCGCGGAGAAAGTAGTCTCAAACACGTCCCAGACGCGAAGTGTTCTTTGTACGCTACGCCTCCAGAACGCGTAATGCTCTGCAGTTCAGATCAGGCCAGACAGAAAAAAATTATGTCATTACCTGTGACACGTCCATAGCTGAGGTAAAAAGAACAGAATATAAAACTCAGATGTTTTGGATTTATGTTGCCATCATTCTTCTTGCTTGTTATCGCGTGAACTGGCGAAAATCACGTGTGATTTTGCAATTGTCTAGTGATTTTGTCAACTCTTGGGACCACCTGGGTGGAACACATTTGCTGCCGGTTCACATCTGAAACACAGTGAGAAGGTTTGTGTTGCTAAGGTTGTGCGGAAAACGCATCAATTACGTTACGCGCTGCTTACTCATCTGGCGGAACGCCAACGTAACACATTCTGATTGTCAGGATCCTACAAAGGCTGAAAATGGCCACATTTGTTATCATTAATTTTGATGTGATTGATTTGAATACACCAGTGAGTTTCTTTGTTTCATCTTGAGATTTTTTTATACACGATAACTACAGTAAAAACAAGTGGTGGTTGAGCAAAACCCCAATTTTTTCATCACATTTTCTGTAATTTTTATATTTTTTTCTATTTATGAAAGGCACACAAACGTTTCTAAGACTAAACAAACACCTAAATTAACTCATAATCTCAAGATAGCATCATAAAAATAAATGTCTAGATTTGTCCTCTCCCAGCTTCCGTAGGATACAGGTGCAGTATTTTCAAGGGACGTGTTTTTGAGAGGATTTAAGATTTTTTTGCCCTTTTGAGACCCAGCCTATTGTTTAGTGAGCATTTTTCATTCCCCCTAGCTATTTGGGATTAGTAGAACCTCATACGCATAAAAACAGTTTTTCAACAATTAAGCAAAAAATAATTTAAAAAAAGCTTTATTGTTTTCCTAAAATAAGAAATAAAATATAAATGAATTAATTCCAAATCTCATTCATGCACACGTTTTATTCCTAGGCAGAGAAATCACAACTGGTATGGACAATAACAGCTTAATGACTTCTGTTTAAAACCATAAGAAGGTGAAGGGAGAAAATTCAAAGAAAAAACAGCAGGACAGCATTTATCAGAGTGGAGTAGCGTTTAGAGAGATTTAACTAATTAACCCCGGGGGAAGGGTTAGTAAAGGATCAGGGATAGGAGGAAGGAGGAAAAGGTGACACAGCACGGCTATATCAGGTAATTTATTGAGAGAGTACAATACATGGACTATGAAGAGATTTTTTTAAATTGAAAATGTCCCAATAACATGTTCATTTATTACTAAATGACCAATAAAACAATAAATCTGACAAGCTGGCAGAGTTTATTTCTTCTTTGGCCTTTTCTGGTTCAACAAGGACATAAATGCCCCGCCCACTAAGGGTCTAAAGCAGGGGTCTGCAATCTGCAGCTCTGGAGCCACAAGTAGCTCTTTGGACCTTCTACAATGGCTCTGAATAACTATGGCTAAAAGTGATTAATAAAAGATAAATATTAACAGGTTTAAGTAGTTTTTCAGGGTTTTCATTGAATAATTGCATTGAAATTCCACAACAGAAAAAGTAAAAGTACCACTAATATTTTTTTTATTTGTTTCTTTTACATAATTTTCCACAAATATCAACAAGAGAATAAAGAAATCTGACTTTAATCTCAGAAAAAAGTCAGAATCCCAATTTTAATCTCAGAGTTCTGATGTTTTTTCTCAGAATTCTCAGAAATCTGAGAGAAAAAGAGAACTTTTATTTCAGTGGGCCTTATCCTCTTCTGTAGACATTTATCAAAAATCATTAACTGTAATTTTTCAAAGGTCCTGTAAATGTTGCAGCTCTAAACGAGTTTTATTCAGGTGGACTGAGGGGAAAAACGGCTCTCTGGATTATAAAGTATGCAGACCCCTGGTCTAAGGGAACAAATCCAATTAAATCAATCATCCATCATTTTATCCAAACCTACCTGGCCCTAATCCTGATAATGGGTTGTAACGCTCTTAGATGTGAAGGAATTTTGGTCCACAGTTCGTAAATGAGTTGATTTAATCCAGCCACAATGGAGGGATTGCATACATAAACCGCTTCTTTAAAGTCATGTGACAGGGTGGCTTGGCTTATTTTCTAGCAGCATCGCTCAAGTGTGAGTGAGCTGGATGTTCTCCTTTGAGATTTTCTGGTAGAGAGCAGAATTCATGGTTTTATCATTTACAGGAAGTCAGGTCCTGCAGCAGCAGAGCAGCCCCAGACCATCACACCACCACCACCATGTTTGACTGTTGATATGATGTTCTTTTACTTGACAACACCGTCCAAAAACATCTACTTTTAACTCGTCCCTCCACTGAAAAATTTCCTTAACGTCTTTGGGATCATCAAGATGTTTTTGGCCAATGTGAGAATTGTGTCCTTTTTGGTCAGCAGATTTTGGCCTTGGCACTCTCCGATGGAGGCCATATTTGCCCCATCTCGTTATCATCATGAACTCTGACCCTGGGCAATCCAAGGGACCCCTGCTGTGCTTTAGATGCCTTTCTGGGTTCTTTATAGGGATGATACGCTGCTTTTTGAGATAATTTAGCCTACTTCATGTCAGACAGGATATATTCCTACATGTTTGGCAGGAAGTCTGTCAGTAAGCGCCACAATAAAAGAATAAACAGGATAGATCTGTGAGGGGGCAAATACTTTTTCACAGCCCTGTAGCTTCTCCAGTTATTCACATGACATTAAGGAGGCAAAATGATAATCAAGTAAAAATCTGATTACCCACAGAGAGAACATCAATTATGTGCTGCTTACACTAACAGACGTAGGAAAAAAACACAGAAAAACCACCTGAGAGTGAGGTTGTTGCAGCAAAATCAGAACACCCTGCCATCTTATTTCCTCTTAGAGATGATTTGGCTTGTGCTGAATTTCTCCCAAAACAGCAAACACGCTCTTAGCTGCAGCCAAAGAGCTGAACTGTATGTTTTTATCCATCAGCAGCTATAAATACACAATTCTAGGAAGAAAAAATGCAGCATCTTCAATTAAATTTTCACAAAACCTGCAATTTGTAAAGAGCCTAGATGTGCATGACTGAATCAGACTGTCAGCATGTTTGATTTTTCAGAGCAGAAGCAAAACCAACTGTTCAGGTTTTACCCACTATTGTTAAAGACCAAAAGCAGAGTTGATCTGGTGTAATGATATTTTAATGTAAAACCGTAAACTTTGGCAAATTTCTGTGATTATAAGTGAAACAAGCAGACTCCTGTCGGACCGCAAAGCAATCTGGAAATCTGGAAACCGGTCCAGTGAAGGGTTCCAGCTGCAAAAAGGTGTTCATCAAGATCATGCCCATCGCTCATCTGGGAAAAACAAGCACACCAGTGTTGCAGCCAGATGGCAGAACGAGTTCATCACAATTTAGTGCATTTAATTTTCTCATTAGAGGGTGAGCTTTGACAGGGCACTCGAGATGTGAAATGAAGCCCAACAGCCTGCTGAGGAGACACAGCGATCTGTCAAGGTCCAATTGGAAAAGCCAGATGAGCTGTCAGAAAGTGTGTGTGGAGTGTGTGATTGTGTGGGCTGTTCTTTTTTTTCCTGATTAGGAAGCTCTTACAGCTGCAGATGACAGAGAAGGTGTAAAAGAGACATGATGGAGTCTCACTGTGTAGCTTTCTGATAAAGAACAACGAGCATTTAGTTTAATTTAACCATTGCACTTTAGTTTTTATTGCTGAAAACGAACAGCATCCCTGGCAGTGCGGTGGAGCAAAGTCTCTCCCTGAGGACACTTCAAAACCAGCTAAGGATTTTATTTAGGGAGAAATAATTTCCTGAATACAACAGACTGCTGCTGTACTGAGAGCTGGAGCAACAAGAGCTACAATTAAAGCCTGATTAAAAATGGCTTTGGCTCACTGAGTTGGTTCATGCTCTGTTTTTAGAGCAAATTGCAGGTCTGGTGATTCCTTAATCCATACATTTCCCATAAATGCTTTGTTCTGCACATGGTGGCTGTGGAATGAAGACTAACCCCACCGTTATGTGCAAGAGGTGGGATTTTCTATGCAACTTTTTCATATTTTTAAATCATTTTCTTGAGCCAGTTTGTGCTAAAATGACCCTTTACAGCAGGGGTCCCCAATCCTGGTCCTGGAGGGCCGCTATCCAGCAGGTTTTGTGGTTTCTCTGCTCAAACACACTTGATTCAGTGGTTGAATCACCTGTGCAGCAGCTCATCAAGCTCTGCTGAAGCCTGCTAATCACTTGCTAATTGAAATCAGGTGTGTTGAAGCAGAGTTACAACTAAAACCTGCTGGATACCGGCCCTTCAGGACCAGGATTGGGGACCCCTGCTTTACAGGGTTAATGAAATGCCCCTCAGACCCCCACCGTCCTCTGTGGCCAGAATACCACACTTGCAACTTCAGAGTGCCGGTCCACTCCCTGCTGGATTTAGTAAAATGGATCTGACAAGCCTGGCGCTCCAGTCTGCTTCCAGCATGTTTCCTGCATGTTTTAGATCATGAACACAGCTGATTTGTTTGATTTAGTGATGAACCGCTCCTGTAGACACTAATGAAGGCTGAGGAGACGTTTCAGCAGCTAGATTAAGGTGTTAAAAAGACAAACGCACAGAGAGGAGATAAGTTTCACTTTTGCTTTTACCAACGGACACTAGGGGGTGCTAAAAACAAGCCAAAACTGCCTAGTATCCCTTTAACCCAACATGCATGTAGAAACCAGGGTGTTACAGCCCTTGGCTGTTTGTGTTTTGTAGTTCTTATGCTTTCTGGTTTCCTCCCTTCCGGTGTGTGTAGAAGAAGCCACACCTGGATCCTCTCCCCCTTGATTAGCTCCACCTCAGCTGTCCCTGATGGTAATCAGGCTGGCTCTGTTACATAAGGCCAGCCTGCCTTCAGTTCAGGGGAGCAGCAGGGCAGAAAGATACTCTGCACTGTTTCCCCGGTGGCATTTTCGTTTCAGATTTTGTTTGATTTGTCGTTGATTTAAGTAACAACTTGTCTCTGTTTTGTTTAGATTCCCTTCTCAGAGAAGACTGTGGTCTTAAGGGAAAACTCGTAGGAAGGTGCTGAAGCCTTTCCAACAAGGGAGTAAGGTTCAGTACCAGAGACCTTTTGGGATTTCGTGCAGGTCTCTAGAATAAAGTAATTGTAGTTAGCAGAGACGCAGTACAAGTTGTTTCGATTGTCGTTTTGCCACCGGTTTGGGTTTATTTATTTTGTGTATGTTCAGTTCCATTTGTAAATAAATTGTTTCAATTATTTTTGCACTCGACCATGTGTCCATCATTGTTGCCCCCTAGACAGCCTGGTGCGTAACAAATGGGGGCTCGTCCGGGATCTGTGATCCCACACCAACTTGGACATGTGGTCGGCGTGCTCGTTTGATTCTGTTTATTTTTCAGCCGCTCCCTTCCATCCCTTTTGGTTTATTTGGTACCTGCCGGGGTGTGCGAGTGGGAGGTGACCCTGGGCTGAAGTGGACGAAGACTCGCCATGCGGCATCGTCTGCGGGTGAGTGACCCCCGCTGGTTTTGCCTCCTTCGGGACGTGCGGAGATGTGTCCTACGACTGAGACGCGTCACCCTGACGACACCGCCTCCTACCATGTCGTGGACGGGGAAGTGCCCTGCTGTGGACTCGTGGAGGAGGATGGAGGCTCTGGACAGTGGGTTTGCCTTCGATCCACCATAAACGGTGGCCCAACTCTGAACCGGGACAAGAGTGTCCCATTGGACTTCGGGGAACGGTGTTGGTCCGCTTCCCCATCGGGGGTCACCTCCCTCGTTACCTGTGGCGCCACCCCGGACTGTGGAAGGAGCGGTTTGTTTTGTTTGTTCGTTTTGGGGACTGGTTTGTTTTGTGGGGAGAGTTTGTGTTAAAATTAAAGCCTGCAGCTTTAATTTTGTTTTAAGGGAGGAAGTGTTACAGCCCTTGGCTGTTTGTGTTTTGTAGTTCTTATGCTTTCTGGTTTCCTCCCTTCCGGTGTGTGTAGAAGAAGCCACACCTGGATCCTCTCCCCCTTGATTAGCTCCACCTCAGCTGTCCCTGATGGTAATCAGGCTGGCTCTGTTACATAAGGCCAGCCTGCCTTCAGTTCAGGGGAGCAGCAGGGCAGAAAGATTCTCTGCACTGTTGTTTCCCCGGTGGCATTTTTGTTTCAGATTTTGTTTGATTTGTCGTTGATTTAATTAACAACTTGTCTCTGTTTTGTTTAGATTCCCTTCTCAGAGGAGACTGTGGTCTTAAGGGAAAACATGTAGGAAGGTGCTGAAGCCTTTCCAACAAGGGAGTAAGGTTCAGTACCAGAGACCTTTTGGGATTTCGTGCAGGTCTCTATAATAAAGTAATTGTAGTTAGCAGAGACGAAGTACAAGTTGTTACGATTGTCGTTTTGCCACCGGTTTGGTTTATTTATTTTGTGTATGTTCAGTTCCATTTGTAAATAAATTGTTTCAATTATTTTTGCACTCGACCATGTGTCCATCATTGTTGCCCCCAGGCCCCCTAGACAGCCTGGGTCGTAACACAGGGTTACATATTTGTCTCTCAACAGAGAGTTGAGCACATGTTGTATAATAAAAGGACACATATGCATCAGGATGATGATGGTGTGCAGGATGCAAACATGATGCACCTAGCAGCTCGCTAGCTGTAAGTTAGTAAGTTGATGCAGATGGAAATAGCTCAAACCCTGCAGTGCTCTCACTGCCATCTCCAAAAACCATCAAAAAAACAATCTCAACAATAACACAAACTCCACATAGAGACCCTCATTTCCACTACTTTATTGTCTCACTCTGACTGATTTAGAAATGAAAACTACTGGAAAGAACTGTGCAAACTTTGAGTTTGAATGAGTTGCTATTTTTTTTTGGCATGCTGGAAAAGTTCCAGATTGTATTTTGTGTGAGTGCTTACTTCATGCCAGAATGGTTGTTGAAATCTTGTCCCTGCCAACTTTGGCCACAGGGAACGTTGGGAAATTAACTTTTATTATTAAAAAATACCTTCCAAAATGTTTTTATGTTGCAATTGGACAAATGTTCACTTTTTAGACCATTCCAAGCTGCAAATTCTGCAAAAAAACAAACAAAAAAAAGTATCTATTCTTCTTACCGATTGTAGTGATAACGGTCCCTGCAAAGAAAAAGGAGGAGCTGAGGTCCCAGAGACTTGTCTGATTGGATAAACTCCCTGATGGATTCACTCCTTCACGGACCGCTGAAACCACTTGCTGCAAGACAAAAAGAGAAAAACGAAATCCTTAAAACAAAAATTAGCCATGTAGATCAACTACATTGGTGAATAAATAAAAACTTGACCTAAACATTTAACTAAAGCCAACAAAGTGAGCAGCATCACAGATTTGCAATTTAAATTCCTGAGAAATCTTCAGGCAATAGTCAGTTCCTCTGAATGCTTGGCCAAGAAGATTTTTCTGACTCTAAAAAACACAACAGGACAATTTACTGCAGAGACAAAAGGTGACTCGGCTCAAGTGCATCTCAACATCTTCAAAGGGTCGTTACAGAGACAACTGGAAAAAAAATGCTCAACAGGGAACACTCCAGAGGATATATCCAAGTCCTACAAAAGGACTTCATGCTTGTGTGGTGCAGTTGAATAAATCTAAGAACTGTCTGAAACACGGCAGTAAAGCTGAGATAAAGAAAATGATGGTCAGCACACACAGGGTTTGTTAGATCAATCTAGTTTGTGGCGCTCAGCTTTGATGCTGCAGATCTAAATAAAGAGGTAGAAGTGAGAAAAATGAAACAAACAAGATAAAAATAAGAAACGTAGGAAAAATGGACTCAGGTTGCTGTATTGCTCTCCAACATGACCTCCATGCATCCACCTCTTTCTCTGCCACAGATCACTGTGTCTGCTAGATGTTTCCACACGGTTGATTTGAATAAAAACAGGCAGCTCTTCCAGTTCTTGTGTCTTCTGAACTCATTCATGCTTTGCTTTGGTGTTTTAGTAGATATCTTTCTATTCTGTCTGGTTACTGACGGTTCAGTACAAATGCGCCATTACACCCCTGATGGACCAGACATGCAGACATACAGGTATAAAACCCCCATGGTGTGAAAGGGCCATAGCTATACGCATGAATCTAGATGCCTAAGCCACGACGATGCACAAAACCCCACATAACAGCTTTGCTTCCACCACCGGGGTCATGGACACGTCCTGCTCTTTCATGCAAAACTGGAAGTCTTTTGGTTTCTTAGTTTGCACCAGCCCTACTGAAATAACCAGCATAGACCAGCATATGCTGGTGGACCATGCTGGTCCAGGATATGATGCTGGTGCAGCATCCCATCCTGGACCAGCATCCAAAACACAACATTTGATGTTTTTTTTCAGCAGGGAAGACTTCATCATTACCTATTTAAGCCATGTTTATTATCAGATGAAGACAAACTACTCTCTAAGAAATGAAATGTTCAACTTACATAACCAAGTTATGTCAACTGGAAAACTAGTAAATACAACATTTCATTTCTTAGTGTACCCTTTAGTTATTTCCTTTTGCATAGCTCATCCTTCATGAAAGTTAATATTATCACTTCCCACAATTCTTTGCAAACTAATTTTACAAATGAGCAGTTCTCAATATTTTATTCATGGGGGGCTAAAATGCATAAAGTCAAGATTATGCACATAGTCAGCTTTGACAAGGACTGTGTGAAAACAAGTTTGACTTCTGGCCTTTTTTAATTGGAGAGAAAATAAACATTCATGCAGAAAGCTGAACCCTGCAAGCGTTGAGTGTTTTCAGCGGCGCGGCGCCTTGCAACCGTTTCGAAATGACACAAAGGAGCTGGTTCAAAGATAAAACCCGGCATTCACCGTGCCTCTAAAGACATCATTTAGCACAATCAGCGAGGCTTGGCTCAGCCAGCCTCTTTGTTTCCCAGCCAGGAGATCTTATTATCGACTCGCCGCTTCGACAGCTTCACACAAAGTGACATATGTAAAAACAGGATGAAATAAAACCTGAGCCGTCAGTCTGCAAATAGAACCAAACAGGGAGTTTGATTTCTCTTACCTGCTTAATGAATCCCCCTGAGAGCACATTTCTCCTGAAACCTCTGCTGACTGGCTTTTGATCAGTGGGAGCTCGCAGCGTGTGTTTGTACACATAATTAGTAAAAACGTGAAAATGTGTTAAAGCTGCATATCAATAAATCATCATCGGAGAAGGAATTGTTTCTGCATGGCTGCTCGAATATCGAGCTGATGGATGATGGGCGAAGCTGTTGGATTCAGTTTAGTGAAACCGCAAAAGAAGCAGCTAACTCTTGGAGCTGCCTGCTAATTACTTTTTATGTCTCACAAAGGCACATTATCCCTTTTAAATTATTGAGTCAGTAATTAAATGAGTTAATTTAATTGCTTTTTTAAGTCCTGTGCTCATTTGCAAGTCAGCACATTTCAAATAAAAACATTTTGAAGAGTCTACAATACAAATTAAAAGTCCACCTCAGCTGTTAAACCTAGATTATTTCATATTTACAAAACATTGGTCCAAAAATTTGCATTTTAATGACACCAAATGTGAGAATAAATAGAGAATTATCCTTTGTCACATAAACAAAGTCACAATAATAAAATGAAAGAGATGATGATGCAGCAGAAAGGTCTGGAGCATGAGGGAGACAACAGCAGTGCAGGTAAACAGTAAAAGACCGTAGAAACTAAGGGCTATTGGTACTGGGAGAGCAGAATGGGAACAGGCATACAGGTGTGAGACAATTTGGAAGATATAACTCAGAATGCAAAGAAATTAATTTGACATCAAGCCACTATTTCATACTGGAAGCATCAGCGGCGCGGAACGGCAGCGGAACGTTGCTGCTTCAAATAGAATCCATTATAGTCTATGGGGTTCAAACCAGTTGCAACGGGGCGACAGTGGCATAGGAGTTAAGTGGACGCCCCGCAATCGGAAGGTCGCGGGTTCGCGTCCCACTCGGTCTGTCGCCATCGTTGTGTCCTTGGGCAAGACACTTAACCCGAATTACCTCTGTTGGTGGTGGTCAGAGGGTCCGATGGCACAACAATGCAGCCTCGCCTCTGTCAGACCGCCCCAGGACAGCTGTGGCCACCCAGCAGTCCACCATCCTCAGTAGTGTGTGAATGTGTGAGTGCATGCAGCATCTTTGAGTGTCCTAACAAAGCACTATATAAGTTCAATGATTTATTTATTTTTATTATTTTATTTTCAGGCGCGTCCCAGAAGTGGCATGCTGCGTCACGCTGCTTAATATAGAATCGGGTTCTATTTTTGCCGCGAGCCACTTCTGGGATATGTCAATTTAAACATAGGACAAGACAGGATGGTTAAAGTGTAAAATGTCCAGTAATTTTCAAAATAATAGTCTATTGCAGCGATGTGATTTTATATCTATGTAGATTACGTCTATATGTGTGACATCACGGATTATTTACTCCCTGCATCTTTCGAAAAGTGCAGCGGTGTGTTTTTCATGGCTTTAGTCAGTGATATCAAACATGATCTTCTTTTTGGTTTAATGGCAGACGGCATAAACAAACCGTGACATTTGAAGTCTCGAGGGATTTTGTGATCTTGTGAGTAAAGCGAGGAGCGCAGCCGAGATTCTCCCGATGTGTACTGGTACGCTGTGAAACTCGCTAAACTGTTCCGCGGCGCTGATGCTTCCAGTGTGAAGTGGGGGTTACTCTCCTAGCTAGTAAAAGCTTCTGGTCCAGAGAGGTGCAAAAAAAAAGGCTGTGATTTATAAACATGAAGACTTTCACTGTGAATTTGTAATCTTAAACCTCTTCTAAAGTGCTTTTGTAATTATTTTCAGCCCAGTGATCAACATTAGCAGTCATTGTTGTTGACTGTTCCCATGACGCACACTTTAGGTTTATTTTCCACATTTAAAGAACATATTATTCTCATAGTCACATTTTGACATCAATATTAAGAAAAGCATCATGTGTGTTTCTCATATAGATTCCTCGCTCAGTTTTTAATAATTTATGCAGAAATGTGGAAGTGAGGAAGAAATCTGAGAATCCAGCAGAAGCCTTATTAAGCTGCACATTTTTCAGTTTTATTATCCAATATAAACGTCTGGAAATATTTGCCTTTACAGCTAGAAAATAATAAAAACCATCAGCTTCAGAGCTGCAGCACATAAAAATAATTCCATTTCGTTTGACTGCTTGTCTTAAAAAGTTAAATGAGTCCACATAAAACTGATTCAGCTTTGCTTTTTGGTAACGGAAGTACAAATAAAATGATGAAACTGGTTTTCAGAGTGCGTACCCTCAGTTTATTCTGACAGAAGTTCACTATCTAACAGCTGTTTGGGAACATTGATCATCTAACAGCAAAAAGCATCATCAGTACATTTAAACACCAACTCAGCATCCAGAAGCTAATTAAAACGCTCCTCTTAATTAAAAGTAAACACATTTAAAGAGGGCGGGTGGGCATCGAGCATTATTCAGTAATTAAGTTTGTCAACACAGCTTATTTTTGATATTATCACATGTTCTCTACAGAGTCGCTATAATTTTTTTACTATATGCTTTGTGGACTTAAAACATAACAAAAAATCAAAACTTTTTTATTATTCTATTTTTATTTTTATTTTACATGTAGAAATTAAAATAGAATAAATAAAAATGATAATATACAGTTTTTATTATGTTTCATATAAACCTACAAATATTATATATAATATAATATATATATATAATATGTGTCGTTATATTTTTTCAAATCTATTTTTATTTCTGAATTGTTTTAAACAAGTGTTACTAATAAATAATTGTTACATATTTATGTTTACATCATACAAATAAACTGATGCCAACATGGTTCAAAGCTAATTTGGATATTTTCTTGAATAGGAAGCTTGTCGAAGTCATACATAGCTACACTGTAAGAAATAAAGTGTTGGATTAACTTAACCAAGTTATGTCAACTGGTTCCATTAAACCTCGTTACTTAAATGTAAACAGTAATATACATACTTTAAAGATAACAATGAATATTACTTTTTACGTTTAAAGTAGTAACAGATAGTTTTTTAAACTTTAAGCTAGAGCTTTAACATTGATCTCAGTGATTGTTGGATTAGAAACTTGACCAGTTTCATATTTGACACCACTCTGCAGCTCTCTGCTGATCAAAAACTGCACTTGATAGTTTTGTGGAGCGGGTAGGTGTTCGAGGGGGCGCTCTTATACCTGCTTTACAGCTGTTAGCTGTAATGCTAGCAGTTAGCATTTTCAGTTCGCCGATAGTCAATAAAAAGCAGAAGAAAAAGAAAAAGTTTGATTTTTCTGTTGGCATCATGGCAGAGCCTGGAAGTACAAGTAACAGAGTAATGTCTTTGGAGGTGAAGCAAAGAGCTAAAAGCGGAGTAAACATCGGCGCGGATTATGCTAGTTTGAGGGAGCTAAAGGAGGCTACAAAATCACAGACTGATGGTGACCTGGCTTAATTGCTACTGGACTTATAAGATTTTTAGTCCAACAGTATGGTTCTTTTTAGTTTGTGGCTTATTTTAGTATTAGTTGGCTCATGTTAGTGTTAGCTATTTGTTAGCACTAGCTACAGCAGGCTGCAGCAGGGTTGTTTACGATAGTTGTAATTCCACTTTTAACCAGTAGGGTGGAGGAGCAGGAAACTCACTTGTGTTAGTTTAAGCAGCTAGGTTTAGTGGAACCAGTTGACATAACTTGGTTAGGTTAACAGGAGGATACGTTTGAAATTAGCTTTAAAATTTTGTTCTGGAACATGAAAAATATTATCATTGTTCTCACAGATGCCATATATCTAAATTCCCCCAGGAGGAATACCTTTCATGCACCACCAAGTTCACAGCTGAGATGAACTAATCCATAAAAGAAGAGTCAAAAGTTCTTAATTAAAAGGCTTAAAGCTCAGTACAGGAGTGAGAAAGTGCAATTATTTTGGAGGTTTTGATATTTTAACATTTAAGTGAAATCAAACATTCTTTCATTATTTCAAGTTAGTTTATAAGTAAATACACCAACATTTGATGTTTTTCTTGATGCAAATGAATATATTAGTACATTTGAATTGCAGCGTGCATTTTCTTAAACCTGGACAAGACATTTCAGGTCTTAGTTGGTCTTGTAGGTCACATCTGACCTCCATGACAGTGACAGTTTCTGCACAAAACACAAGAACATTTTTTGACTCTATCTGCAAAGAGGTTTGAATTACTGCCTGTTATTATGTTTTATTTGCTCGGTGCTAAACCACAGCTTTCATGTTGTTCTACTAACCAGGTGTCAAGTGGCATTATAGTCTACATTTTTATAACACCCATCTAAAGCTAGAAAAAGGACGGCCTAAAAGGCTATTTCAGCATTAAAGCTGAGCTAAAACCTGCATTTACGTGTTTTCTAATGTTGGTAACGTTTTGCAAATGTTAGTGCAAACAATAAAGGATTATTAGTAGTTTTTGCATAATTTTGTACAATTTTTCTTAAGAAAATGTTGGTTTAATATGTTTTAAGTAATCCGAATCACTACTTAAGACCCATGTCTTATAAAAAAAAAAAAAAAGGCTCCCAAAATTGGTGTTCAGGTCCCTCATGGGTCATGATTTCCTCAAATTAAAACATGATACAGTTGTGTTGATGCTTCCACCTACCTTCACAAGATTCTCCAGCTCTGAGACGTTCACGCAGGCGTGTGTGGCCAAGAAGTCCAGCTTTTTAGCGATCATGTCCAGTTTCTGGTTGGTTTCGTGAGGTTGCTCCAGCGCTCTGAACACCGTCGCTCCGACGATGAGATACAACACCACCAGGAAGAAGATCGCGGACACAGTTTTCCACCTCATGACGGTCATCCGGGGGGCGTCGCACTCATCCTCCGGAGTGTTCAGCACCACTGGTTTGGCGGAAAATGACAGGCGGGGTTTGGAGTTGTGGACGGCAGCCTTTGGGTCAAGGAGGTCAGGTGCAGCCACTGCAAAATGATGAAAAAGAATTTAAAAAATTGTTTTCTCCACCTTACTCCTCCTCCAGGCCACAGATGAGGTTATCTCAGTGAAGAGAGTTATGCTCAGCACAGCCAGCTGCTTCATGCATGCAAAAATCATGAGCCCCTCCACACAGGTCTTATGAAATATTAACTATGCTACGCTGCCTGTTTTACTATGATTTTGTTCAACCTCTACCCACAGAAGGCTATGATACTGGATTCATCTTCCAGGAAGTTGTGGTGCAAATGTAAAAATGAGTGGAGATGAGCAGAACTGGGCTGCATGGTGGCATAGTCGGTTTCACTGTAGCTTCAACACCTTGTGGCCTTCCTGTGTGGAGTTGTTTTGGCGTTTGAAACGCTTGAATCATTATTTATACACCTAAATGAGCACCTACACCTGATTGTTATGGCTTCTGAGATTTGAGTTGTGTTTTTGTTTTAATGCATCATTATTTTATTTTAAACCTTCTGTTGTTGACATATTTGTTGACTCAAGTTGTGACACATAGTGTTTTTGTTTCCACTGATGATGCACAAACTGTTAGTTTATTACCATCCATCCATCCATCCATCCATCCATCCATCCATCCATCCATCCATCCATCCATCCATCCATCCATCCATCCATCCATCCATCCATCCTTTGACTGCTTATCCAGGGTTGGGTCGTGGGGGCAGCAGCCTAACCATAGAAGGCCCAGACTTCCCTCTCCCAAGGCGTTCCCTGGCTAGCCGAGAGACATAATCCCTCCAGCGTGTTCTGGGTCTTCCCTTGGGTCTCCTCCTGGTTGGATGTGTCTAGAAAACCTCACCAGGGAGGCGTCCAGTAGGCATCCTAACTAGATGCCCGAGCCACCTCAACTGGCTCCTCTCAATGTGGAGGAGCAGCAGATCTACTCCAAGCCCCTCCCGGATGACCGAGCTCTAAGGGAGAGCCTAGACACCCTGCAGAGAAAACTCACTTTGACAGCTTGAATCCATGATCTTCTTTAGGTCACTACCCAAAGCTCATGACCATAGGTGAGGGTTGGAACGTAGATCGACCGGTAAATTGAGAACTTCGCCTTCCAGCTCAGCTCTCTCTTCACCACGACAGACCGGTACAACACCCGCATCACTGCAGATGCAGCACCAATCGATCTCACGCTCCATCTTTCCCTCACTCGTGAACAAGACCCCGAGATACTTAAACTCCCCCACTTGAGGCAGGACCTCATCCCTGACCTGGAGAAGGCATTCTACCCTTTTCCGACTCAAGACCATGGTCTCGGATTTGGAGGAGCTGATTCTCATCCCAGCTACTCAGCTGCAAACCGCTCCAGCGAGAGCTGGAGATCAGGGTCTGATGAAGCCAACAGGACCACATCATCTGCCAAACGCAGAGACCTGATCCTTAGGCCGCCAAAACGGATCCCCTCACCACCTTGGCTGCACCTAGAAATCCTGTCCATAAAAGTTATGAACAAGGGCAGCCTTGGAGTCCAACTCTCCCTGAGAAGAGCTCGACCTACTGCGGACCAAGCTCTGACATCGGTCATACAGGGACCTAACAGCTCATATCAGAGGGCCTGGTACCTCGTACTCCTGGAGTACCCCTACAGAGACATGGTTGACACCTTCTCTAATTCCACAAAACACATGTGGTGGTTGGGAAACCTCCCACACACCCTCCAGGACCCTAGAGCTGGTCCAGTGTTCCAGGACAAAAGCTCCTCCTGAATCCGAGGTTAGGATATCCGTAAAGTTTAATACAAGTTTTCAAAATAAAAGTTTAGCCCAATAACCATGTTTAAAATCCTGATTTTCATGGTTCTTGCATAATAAATCAGAGGAGCAGCACTTTACTTTAACTCTCGATCTGCAACAATTTCCCAACATCAGCATCCCTCTTCTCTTAGGCTATTTCTGTCTCCGTCCAGCTACTCTGCTGCTTTCCGCCTGCATTCAGCTCATTTACGCTGCCTGACACCAGACCATTAAATCTGAACATTGAGCATGATGGAAATAAATACCAGACATCCATGGAAGGAATAGCCAGCCTGGTAATGGGCTGTATATGTGTCAATAGGGTTGTTATAACTCCTGAATGTGTGCATGCAGCAGCTGAATAAAAACAACTCATCAATATTTTAACACTATTTGTCACGTTCTCTTATTCCCAAACAGCTTTGCTACTCTATGATTGCATAACCACCCCAAGTGGTCCAGTCTTTAAAGCAAACTTATGCAAATGTTATATTTTGAAGACTAGGTGAGCAGAATTACATAACTTTAGGGTGCAGCACTTCTTAGATTTTATTATAGTGGGTTAGAATTAAAAGATTAAAAAGTACTTGCATCAGAAATGAATAATATTTAGGCTACTGCGTTTTAAATCCCTTCATTCTGGAGAAAAACCATCACAGCATTTAAGAGCAGAACTGACTTACTTCTCTACCATCTCGTCCCTGCTTCCTATTTCTCCAGGAAAGCGCAGATGAAGCTCTCCTCTCAGCCTCCTGCGTGCTCTCTCCACATGGTCTCAGCGTGTTGCTCTGCCCTCCACTTCACAGTCTCCGGAGAAAAGACATCCAGCACATCCCGTCCTCGACGAAACGCGCGCTGAGACGGAGCGCGGAGCGCGGCGAGCACATCGCATCCACCCAGTCCGTCCAGGTCCAGATGTTCGGAGACATTGTGTCCAGACAGATGGACGCAGATGGGGGTTATTGTCCAAAGAGGCACTTGATCAGTGCGGGACAGCGTTGGATGCGCTGCTCTGCGCTCCTACTGAGCTGTGTGGGCTGTGCGCCCGGCCCTCCTGTTGGAGGAGAGGATCCTGCGCAACACCTCCGAAGCCACAGATCATTTAATAAACTGGTTCACCTATGGGGAAAATGTCAAAAACTATGCAACTCTTATTCAAATAAAGACCCAAATGTTTGCAAGGTTATTAAACCAGAGATTTTTTAATGCAAGCACAAGTTCATTTATAAAAGTAGACGTAAAACAGCTAAAAATAAACATTTCTTTGAGCTTTCTTCCAAAAAAAGACCCATAACTAAAGTTCATAATATTGCTTGGTTGTTTGCACTTTCCAATAATGACAGAAATAAGGTTTTCAATGTTTTTGAGGGTTTGAACTGAAAATTTCCCTGTTAACAAATAAGAACATTTTTTAGATAATTGTGCCCCTTTTGGGAGACATTTTTGTATTTTTTATCTATAAAGTTTAGGAAAAATGTGCCTAATGTCAGAAAAGTGATCAAATTCATTTAATTTCGTCCAATCAAATTGTTTTAATTTGGCCTGCACTCAAAAAATGATTCCTGGACCAAGTAAACACCAGCTAATACTTTTATATAAGATGTAACTAAAATTTATGAAATCACGACTGATATTTATCAAAACAGTTGAACAAAAATCATTTCTATTAAGTGTAAACCTAAACTATCCTCAACCGAATCCCATTTTTAGGACTTTTAAAGCCATGTGCAACTTTTTCATATTCTTAAATCATATTCTTGAGCCAGTTTGTGCTAAAATGACCCTTTACAGGGTTAATGAAACGTCACTCAGACCCCCACCACCCTCTGTGGCCAGAATACCGCACTTGCAACTTCAGAGTGCCGGCCCGGTCTCTGTTGGACTTAGATAAAAAGGAGCTGACATACCTGGTGCTGCAGTCTGCTTCCAGCATGTTTCCTGCATGTTTTAGATCATGAAAACACAGCTGATTTGTTTGATTTAGTGATGAACCGCTCCTGTAGACACTAATGAAGGCTGAGGAGACATTTCAGCAGTTAGATGAAGGTGTTAAACAGACAAACTTTTGGTTTCACTAACGGACACCAGGGGGTGCTCAAAACAAGCCAAAACTGCATAGAGTCCCTTTAAAGAATTTGCTACGGTGCAGCAGATCTGCAGTGAGTAATTTGTGTTTCATCTAGGCTGACGAGGGAAAAAGAAGGAAACTGGACATGCACCCCAAAAAAATGGCCCTAGTAATCACTAACAAATTTTTTTATGTAAAATAAAATCACACCTGTTATTTATTAAAATAGTTAAACACAAGTCATATTAAAAAAGTACAGGTTACCTTAGAAGTGGATCTTTATGTAATACAATTACATGTAATTAAATTACTTCTACTTTGTTGGCTGAGCCTGTTTTACAGTGTGTTTTTGATATGGAGCCTTCTAGGATTCTACGACCCCCAAAAGAACTTTACAACACAACCAGCATTCACCTACGCACACACACATTCACACACAGGTGATGATGAGCTACATTGTAGCCACAGCTGTCCTGGGGCGCACTGACGGTAGTGAGGCTGCCGAGCTCTGGCACCAGCGGTTCCTCCGACGATAACCACCAGCAGGCAAGGGTGGTGAAGTGTCTTGCCCAAGGACAATGACCTACCTGCAACCCTCTTGTTATGCAACTGTCGCCCCATCCATTGCCGTTATCAATTTTAGGGAAACTGTGCTATAAGGAGTTTTAATTGATTTCTGTTGCAACCCATGGAAGCACACGTCTGCTGATTGTTGAGACAAGGATTGAGGATTAAGAGTATTTTTGTTTTTCCTCAATCAAAACACAGTCCATTAAACACCGAGATCTTTGCACTTATAAAGGTTACATTTCTAGTCTACTTACTCAAAAATGTATTTACAATAAAAAATAATTCCACCAATTCCCCAGAAAACAGCGGTTCTGAAACCTTTCTGCAACATTTCAACCAGTTCTTTTTCTGCAGAGGAACAGTTTGCCTGAAATGCACCATGACAAGGACTTTTGTAGAGAGCCTGTAGCAAACAAGAGTTGGCAATTTTACATCATCCATTTCACTCAAAAGCACCTTGTGCAGCACGCTGACACTTTCCTCAGAGGCCTGCTTCCCCTTGTTGCTTTATTTCCCAACTCAAGGGCGATTTTGTGCTGTTTAACGCAGAAAAGAACAGAGAGCCTCGTCCTTGTTGCACCAATCATTTAAACGGGCGATGCCCCCCGTCACACGCCAACGTCTCACCTCCAGGCGAGAGCCGGCTTCTCAGGGGTCGGGAGCAGACTGCAGGTGAAGCGCTACACGCTCTGAAGCACAGGTTCAGTGAATTAATTAAATTCATCTGAATTAGTGAGACAGTCTGTGCCGTTTATGAGGTTAGTTGTCATTTGGTGTGCCCTCTTCACCAACATGGAAAAGAAAACTGGGCTAATGAGGATTTTTGCTTTTATTCTGTCTTTACAGACGGAAGAGGAAGAAAGAGAATCTGCAGAAGAGCCAACACTATTGATCATACATTTACATAACAGCTGATGGAAGAGCCGTGCCGTTCCTCTCAGCTGCTCTCCAGCTGATTTATGCTCCTAACGAGATCAATTCACCCACCAAGAAACGTCTTTGGAGTTAAACACTCACGCCTAATTGCTTTGTCAGGTTCTGTCACTCCACCGCCGCTCACCACGCTCATCCTTCCTCATGCCTGCACACGTGCACAATCTATTTAGGTTTCTGCAAAACCAGCGAATATTGATCCCAAATCAGCAATAATTAAGCATGCCTTTGATGTTGTCTGAGTCTGGCTGTAGTTGGGTTTTGTGAAGAATACAAAAACTGCTCTGAGAGAGAATAGAACAGCAAAATGGAAAAATATAAAGCAAAAATATGTGTTGCACCGGCTTTCATCAGCCTCAGAAGTTTTTATGTCCACCTCTGTTTCCCCAAAAAGCTTTTTTTGTTTGATGACAGAAAGGTAGGAGAGGTTTTGCCTCTATGTTCCACCCTTGAGCTCTTTTCCAATGCTGTTGTTTACTTTTGCACTGCCACACTCTTAAAAACAGCAGCTTTTCACGCCTCACACAGCTCAAAGCCATGTTTAAGACACAACATAAGTAAGAAAAACAAACAAACCGGTAAACAGAATGAGTGTTTCATTAAAATAAATAATAAAAAACTAACCAGTTTTTATTAAAAGAGAGAAACCCAGTGTACACTCTAAAAAATGAAATGTTGAATTTACATAACCAAGTTATGTCAACTGATTCCACTACATTAACTTTTACATAACAATTATTAGCACTGTATTTGACTCTTTACATTTAAGCAAATGGGTTTAGTGGAACCAGTTGACATAACTTGCTTAAAGGTACAACAAGTAATATTTTTACAGTGAAATAATCACAAAACAGTCTCAATCATGTTGGGAGGAAGGTTTTATGGAAGCACATTTCCTTCTCAGCCGTCTAGGTGGAGGCCAGGTTTTCTCTTTTATTAAAGCTAAAGAGGGACGTAGTGATTGTTTACAGTCTGTCCCACCTTCATACTTCCTGGTTCCATAGCCAATCATATTTGAGCCTGCAAGGTTGTTTAGTCTGCACCAGCATTTGAAATTCAACCCTGGTCGGCAAACAGCAGCATGGTTGTGGAAACAATGGAAACCAGTAAACAGGAGCGACCCGAAAGTTACTTCCTGTAACCTTAAGAATAATTTCTTTTACTCTAATATTGGGTGAAGAAGGCTAGAGGCTAATGTTGAGCTAGCAATGCTAACAGTTAATTAAAAAAATTGTTGTGTAAAAATAGTGCTAAAAATATTCAGGTACCAACAACTCTATATTACAGTGAAATATTTATCTGCTTATTGTGATCGACTCGTCTTTGCTTGTCATTTAGAATCTTCTGGTACTGATGCATAACTGGCAACAGCCATGGAACTCATGAAAAGGAGGTGTAGCTGAGAGCGGACTGCAGTATCCATATTTGACCACAGGGTGTCATTCTTACTTCATGCAACTTTAAAGCTGCAATATCAAATTTGGAAAACTGTTAGGGATTTCCTCAATCAACCTAACTACCTGAAGCTGAAGATATAAGAGAGAGACAAATGAACCACACATATAACCGTTTGCAAAGGGTGACAGACCAACTCGAAGACAGAGTACAGTCTGCCCCGAGCGGCTGCCAACAGAGTTTATTTAAAGTGTGAGATAAGGCAGTGGGTGTGTTTTACAGACATGATGTGTGTGTGTGTGTGTGTGTGTGAGATTCAGAGATGAGGAGTAAAGTAAATAGAGTAGTACAGGACATAGAAATTTCTATAACAAAAACAAATTAGCATAATTTTTTTCACGCCTCTTAAAAACCTTCTAACATAGTATAGCTATAAATAAATTAATTGGTTCTCTTATATTTGTTTTAAAAACCTCCACCATTAACACGTTTTGGACCAAAAGCAACTACTGGACCATCCAGTTGTCGGTTTCGCTGAACCGCTGCACTTCCCTGGGTCCTCCACTTATTACACACTCATGTATTTAGCAACAGAGCTTCGTTCAATAATATCAGAGAAGGAGAAACAGCCGGCTGCTACCACTTCAACTTTAGGACAAACTACCAGAGTCCCAAAAAGAAAAACACTAGCAACACAGCGGATTTGCTATAACAGCTTTAAGTAAATTCAACATTTCATTTCTTACAGTGTATAATGTGGTGATGTTTAGATTAGAAACAAATGTATTTGCCATGCATGTGGTTATTTTGAGCTCCTGCAACTTATCCTGTTGACTTTACAGGTGATGCTGTGAGAAGAATAAGAAGATGCGCCCGTGGCGGTAGATACCTCGCCGAGGTGACAGAACTTCTCTGCTGCTCCGCCCAGTCTCTGTTTCTCCTCTTCCTTCCGATGCAGCATGTACGGATACTTTCTGGGCTAGAAAACCGTTGTTTCTGGGATAGCGAGGGTCCAAATTCTGGGGTTATACAGAAAAAATAAAGATGTTTGTATTCCTTGACAGCTTGGTGCTTTGAACCTTCCCACCAGCAGATCAACAGATGAAAAACAGAGGGTGTTGGTTTGATTCACCCTTCTTGAAGTCAATAATCCTCCCTTTTCATCTGCCCTGCAGTGAAGCTGTAGACTTCTGCGTGAGGTTTCTGACTTCTCCGCCTCATTCTCTGACGCTGACTCATCCTTATTGATGCTGACGGTTTGGGAACCTTCAAAAAAGAAAAGAAAAAACACCCTTTTGATACATCAGCTACATTTATCAACATGCTTTTTAGAAAAAGCTTGGTTTACAAGCTAAGTTAAGCGCCAGCCCCAGTAGTAAAAGTCACCACTTGAAGAAAGTTTAGCTCTTTTTAACAAATCGTCTCTGTGTTGTTGGTAAAGTCTAGCAGCAGGTTCCTGGAGGAGTGGATTTAAAACCTGATCTCCTTTCATGGTCTGATTTACTGACCTTTGGTTCTTGGTAAACCACCCGTGTTCCTCCACTGCTTCAAGAGACAAGTTAAAATCCCCCCGAGGCCAGACTTCCTGCTCCTGCTTCAGCTCCTCCTAACCCGTCTGCTTGTCTAAAGCTGCTTTTAAGACATCGCCTCATCAAAATCAACCTTCAGCAGCTCTTATTTTGTTAAATGTGTCTCTAAAGGAGAGCAGCACCTGCAGCAGAAACATATGGCTCATGTTACATGTAATAAAGAGAGTAATTGTGTTGTGGGTGACATTTATATGCCATATCCTCATTGTCATGTCTGCTAATGGCACAGCCCGGTGATGCATTTAGACTTTAACCATGACCTGCTCTGCACAAGGTCCTCAGAAAAAAAGATTACTCTGAGGAAATTTGACATTAATCAGAATGCATTTTCTAATTGGTGGTGACTTTATCTGTAAGGAAATATAATTTTTCTATTATTTGTATTTAATGTCCTAAATGTCAGCGGATCCTGCATGCACTGTGCAAATGTATCATGCACCATCTTGCAGCTGTTATACTGAGGGCAAAATATTTCCTGCATGTTAGGAATTGCAAAAAAGTTCAATTCTCAAACAATTTTCATGCAAAATATTTAATTTTTGGTCTAAAACTCACAGAAACAGCATTAGAGCACGTTCAGGACCCAGATGACTCACAACGTCAGCAAAGAAAAATGCTTTAACTTTTATTTATGTACTTTCTGGTTTTGGATGACATTCCTTGTCTGCAAGCTTGCATTACAAAGACTCGGGGGGGCTTGATGCTGCAAAAATGATTCAAAGTCCTGCTGAATCGAACTGAATTGTTTCCACAAAGACTGCACTTTAATCATCCTGCAGAAAACTATCAGCAGTTTCTCTGCAGCGGGGCATTTTCTGAGTTTAAATGTTACATTTTAGGTAGTTTTATATAAAATTAACATATTTATGAATACATTTCTCAGAAAGTGTTAAAAATCCTGCTTCAAAAGGAAGTTTCTTATTTAAATTCTTTGAGAAAATGTGAGAAAACCTCACATAATAAAGCCTGTAAACCAGATCCACACTTTTAGATTACAGCTTTGTGCAGGACCTTTTATCAGAAAGTTAAAAAATGATAACGACTTCAGCAACACGCTGAAAAACTCTGAGTGTTATCAACCGTCAGGCTTCAGTAAATCATGTTAATTACAATCTTTTTCCACAGAGCATTTTCATTTGATGAGGACGCGCCGACATCATTCAAGTGGAAAGAGTCTGAGTGTCGGATGAGGGTCTTAGGCGCTTCATCTCATCACCGTGCTGAACGGCCGCCGGCAGGTCTGCACGTTCGAGCCTCTGCTTCCTCATAAAGAAAAGATTTTTTTCCTGCATTAAATAAAACACAATCTGGATCTTCAGCTGCTTCTCGGTTAGGAATTCTGCATAAAATTATCATTTATAACTCAAATGATTTCAACTGAATGATGTGAAATGTGAGTGGAACCCTTTTGTGATTAGGTCCAGCTTCATTTTAAGGCAGAGAGGTAACGACCAGCTCAGAAGGAACATCATTAAAGTGTAATACTGCTTTTCTTTCTGCACGATCCACCATCAGTGGTTCTGTAGTGTTTCCCAAATGGAAAAGGTGGATAGAAATGATGTTAGAGCAGAGCTAGAGGTGAGTTCAGGTGAAAATACTGAGGCATCGCTAAGTGGTTTAAAGTAAAGATTAATGTGTAAAAATGAGACTTTTACGCCCCTAAAGTCACACAAAACATCAAAATAACACAAACATTAAAGATTCAATTGTTAAAATCATAAAACGTAGAAAAGATGAGTTAAAATACACTATAAAAAATTGTAATGTTGAATTTAGTAAACCAAGTCATGTGAGCTAGTTCCACTAGAGCATGAGACAGCCTTATTTTATTAATGTCACAATCTTGGCTCTCCAACACCCACTTCAAGCTTGATCACCCCACTCCTCCACTTCAGACCCAAACCTGCCCCAGACTACCAGTTAACCAGCCTGCATCACTCCAGTCATTCCCAGCTTCGGGACCCCGCTTCCTTATCATGCCCTGCACAGGACTTGTTGTGCGGGACTATATGAGGAAGTGGGGATTCTAGGTGTAGGTGTTCCCGCCTCCTCCTGCCTTCCAGTCCCCTGTGTCTCCACCTCCTGAACCCCAGTCTCCTGTGTCCTAACCCCCTGGGTTCCTGTCAGTAGTGTTTCCACCTCCTCCTGAATTCCAGTCCCTTGTGTCTCCACCTCCCATTCCGTTTCCAGTCCAGTCAGTCACCTGTCTGGCCCTGCCCGAGGTCCGCCCACAGTCCTGCAACCCCGCCTGGCTTAGGTCCAGGGCTGCTAGCTTCCATTGCTGCCAGTCTCCTCGGCCCCTGAGGTTCCTGTACCTCCACCGTCGACCACCGAGGCTCCAGAGGTTCCTGTTCTCCGGCCTCCAAGAGTCTGACAGCTTAAACCTCCTCATCACCAGTTCATCTCACTCATTCCAGCTCAGTGGTTATGCCAGTTCGGTCCATCGGGAGCCATCCCTAAGGAGGGGGGTACTGTCACGATCCTGGCTCCCTGACTTCCACTTCAAGCCGGATCACCCCAGAACTCCTCCGCTTCAGACCCAAACCTAGCCCATACTACCAGTTAACCAGCTTGCATCACTCCAGTCATTCCCAGCTTCTGAAACTCTGTTTCCCATCATGCCCCGCACCGGACTATATCATGCTGCGTCACCAGCGTGGGACTATATGGGGAAGTGGGGATTCTAGCTCAGGGCTCAGTCATCGTTTCATGCCAGGGAAATTTCCGATTGTTCCAGACAAACCTTCCAGAGCTTTCCAAACCAGTCAGTCAGTTTCCAGTCCAGTCTGTCAGTTCCAGTTCTGCCGGCTACCAGTAAGATGTGTTTCTTTATTTTGGAACCACACAGGCTCTCATTTCCCTTCGAGCTACGCACCGCGGTTCCTATATTAATCTGCGTGTCTGTTCAAACCCAGTGTCAGTTCACTCCTCGCTTGGGTCATACAACACGCCACATTCCTATTCACACTTGTGTCAGCCAGTTCCTGACAATTAGCTTTCAATACTCCTGCAGAAAAAGCTTCAAATTTCTGGAAAAAGTATCTTTTAATTTGTTTGAACCTGCCAGGATTTATAGCATTTACTCTCCAAGAGAGCTTAAATGTGTTGAAAATGTTCAGATATGGCCTGTCCTTTGAGATTTGTAACAATAAAGCTTCACGTGAAAAACTTCTAGTTATCAGGAATGCAGCTGGTCTCAAAAAGCTGTATATTAAAAAAAACTCACAAAATCGGGTGAAAAAGACAATAATAATAAAAAAGTCATAAAGTGAGAATACAAGAGAAACAGAGAAGTTGGATTTTCCCTCTAACAGTCACATTCGATTGTGTGAACCCCGTCTGAGAGCTTTCTTGGCACTGACCCTTTAATGATCTCTCCGGTAGTTTCGTGCCCACTCAGTTCAGCTTTTAATGAAGAGAAAAGCTGATTTTCTGTCTTCCACCCACTGAAATGTCAGAGTCACCCATCCCACAGCCCTCCTTCACACCGGTGGGTCGCAGCAGTGGGGGGTTAATTGAGATTAATGCGATGGTGGGCATCGCTGACGGAGACTGAACCCCTTTTACGACGCAATCTGGTGGAGGAAGATAACAGCTGGAATGCTGCAGAACACCCAGACACGTGTCCATGAGTGATTTAGTGTCCGTAAAAATAAAATATGAATGCAGCTTGAACAGGGATTGTTGTAGTACATCAGAAGGTAGAAGATCTCATCTGCAGGAGGGGGTGAAATTTTATTATTTGATTTTTTTGCACGTTATTGTGGTTAAGTTTCCGGGTTTATGCTCTATTTAAAAGCAGAACAAGACTAGAGATCATTTAGACTCATCCCAAAGCAAGATGGCCACCACAGCTGATCTTAGCCTACACAAAACTGAGTAAAACTCAGATTAATTTACAGATGATGAGCTAAAGGTTGGTGTGCAGTAGCTGATAGTCACCCTCATCACATGATCTGAGGGCTGCAGTGTGTTTTAAGAGCACCCTGATGTCCAGCCTTGGAAAAATCAACAGCATGCATGGAGCTCTGTTTAGTGGGAAAACAACCAAATTCCTCATGAATTATAATTTGAGAACACTTCTATTTGAAGAATACTTTTGCATTAAATAGATATTTTCACAACCTAACATGAAACAGATTTTCTAAAACTGCATCTAAGTAACAAATAATTTGTCTTCCAGACACATAGTAGCAGATTAGGAAAAAGCAGCTCACATTTATAGATAGATAGATAGATAGACATACACTCACCGGCCACTTTATTGGGTACACCTGTCCAACTGGCCAGTATAGTACTTGTATGATCCTGTTCTTATTAAACAAACATGTCTAATCCTGTAAGAACTCTAAGTTTTATTATCCAATTCATTATTAAATGAAAATCTATAAAAATCCTGACTTTTCTCATGTATCCGTAGGCTAAAGTACAACTACTGCACCATTTTCTGCTTGTTGAAGGGATATTTAGGTCATTTTGAAGCGTATTTCTGTGTAAAAGTGATAAATAATTTCTATCTTTGTGGTGTAGATCGCCTCCATGGTGGCTTCTTGTTGGAGATACTTTTACATCCTCCAGGACTGATGAGCCATGAGCTGATTTGAGTCCCGCCAAAACCACACAGCTGTCTAAAAACAAACTCAGTCTCAATATATCTGCTGAAATAAGAAACATTTGGGACCGTTTCAAGTTTTATATGTTTGATAAATGTTCAGACGTGCCTTTTTCATTCTCACTTCAATATAAACCTAGATCCTAAGTGTTGCTGATATAAAAAGAGCTTTAACCTTCTAAATATCATCACAATTAAAGCAAATGCAGCGTTTTGAACCTTTGCATGGCTGCTAGTTTCACAACATGGGGTTAATTTGGCAGAAAGATAAAGCAATCTCTGCTAAAATACCCAAATGTTGGGATAAATGCAAAAATGATGATAGATCGGGTTTATTTATGGTTTTATATGAAGTTATGGGGATCTAAACTGTTTTAGGACACCAGTAACATCCTTGCTGAGTTTGAAATAGCTATTCTGACTCTATTTCCTTAAACTGAGGCCATTCAGGAGTTACAGATGACTAATTATTTATCATTTTTACACAAAAAAGTTCTTGGAAATGACCAAAAATATATTTAAATGTAACCTTTATGCTGTTAAATTTCTTTTTTGTTGCTAACAGAAGCTGTTTTTTAATGGGCGGCGGCTTCTTTCACAGCCAGAGCAGCTGAAAATATTACTTATGTTGGTTAATATCTACTGAGCATGCAGGTAACAGCAGATATGACTAGCTCTGACTGCAGGTGCACAGACAATAACCAGAACTAACAGTGGTTTATCTCCAGCTGCTTCTACTATCTGCTGCAGAATCCACACCAGGAAGCATCTGGGGGGAAATGAAACCGACACTGAGCAGATGTTAGAGCCGGGCAGATGTTGGTCCACGCGCTGCTGTTTACCTTCAACACGAGTCTGTTAATCAGCAATCATCTCTGCTCTGATGACATCACCAGAGTGATACGATCTCTGCCTTCCACTCATAAAGCTGCTCACAACAGCAATTAAAGTCTGGTTATGTTATGTATTTTTGATTAAAATGGAAATCTGCTTTGGAAAAGGGTTTAGTGATGAATTATTTCATTAAAGTCACATTACTGACACACCAAACACGCTCATATCTGGTGTGCATCCATCTTTTTTGCTGTTTTCTCCATTTTTTGCACATTTTTTGTATCTGCATCAGATTCACAAAGCAAATATGAATAATTAATTTATTTCCTGGTAAAAATAACATAACATGTAAACAATTTGCATTTATTTAGCATCAGATTGCAGTTGTCTTTGCAGGCTCTACAGTGTCAGAGGAATGATAAAAGGTCTCACCCCTGGTGTCCTCTGCATAAGTAAGGCGTGTAACACAATAAACCCGTTTTACCTGCAAACTCCCTTCTCACAGGAGCGTTTCAGATGTAAAATGGTAGCATAAGTGTAGCTGGTCACGCTAGGTCAATAATCTATTAATTATATGCTTTCTATTTACAGTGTGTATACAACTCTTATTACTGAAAGCACAGATGGACGTGCAGGAAGATTTGAAAGCTTTGATGTGATGCTAATGCTTAAAAAAACTCAATAAGTTACATTACACACAAAAGTAACTTTTACAGCAGCTTTTTAACTCACTAGATGCTCTGTGATGCAACCATGACGGCTAAAAATACCTCAAACTGTGTCTTATGTCGGTGGTGGACTGTAAATCTTGTTTGAATATGCACACACACACACGCCTGCACGCACACACACACACTTATTTCAGGGTTGTAGATGAACTCTTCACATCACATTAGCTGGTAACCTTTGACAGGGGTGGTGGTGGTGGAGGGTGTCCTCTCCTTGACTCCAACTGAAACCAACCCAGGGGGAAACGATGCTTTTACAAAACCAGCTTACAGCAGGAATGTTTCCACAATAAAAGACGCTTTTCACATTGTGACAAGTTCTTGTAGGATTACGATCTGCAGGCTGCACGTGAAATATTGCTAAACATATAACATATATAATTCAATTTAATAAAGCAGTTTTTATTATCTTTTTATTTATTTTTTTGTTCCTGCAACACTAAAACAAGATCTTATCTCCAATAGTATTAGACAAACAAAAACACAAACAAATAAATAAATAAAGTGTGATTTCGGCTTCTAGGATTTGTTGACATTTAGGTTTAAACGGGAAAACCTGGAAACAACACACTGAAATCTATAGCCAGCGTTCGGTTTGTCCCTCCTGGGTTCCCATAGTGACATGACAGTGCAACATGGTTATGTTGAGGGACCAGGCACACACAATAGCACTGAGTAAAAAGCAGACTTATTACGAGGAATCATTTTTCCTGGACGTGGTGAGAAATAAATCAAGACAGAAGAAACCAAACTCTCTCCAGTTATTTGACAGCAAGGACTGTCGAGAAGAAACTCAGTTATTTTTACTTCTGCAGCAACAATATACTCCTGAGAATGAGTACATGCAACCTCAGAAATCCTATTTATTTATATAACATCCTCTAATGACTTTATGTTCTTTAAAGTCAGTAAAAATGTTCTTTTTTCTTTTACAAGGCTGATTTATTTAAAATGGGAGTGCATTGTGGTGTTTGATTGTCAGTACTCATCAAATCTTTATCAGCTCTTGATATTGAATTTTTAAAAATAAACCCAGATGTTAAAAATACTCTAATTTTATATCATGATACGTTCCTGAATCTCAACTCTTTGCTTGAAAATAAAACCGACTGACTAGAAATACGTGATCTTTCTCTTCACTCTGGTTGTGAAAATAGACGCGCTGGCACGGGGAAGAACGATCTGGAGACGTTAAAACCAAGATGTTGTCCCGATCTTACATGAAGCTCCTTGATGGTTTTTGTTTTGTGTGCTAAGATTTTAGTTTTGGGATGTGTGCGTGCACTGTTGCCAAAAATAAAGACTTTCCATCTTCTGACTCTGCTCTCGTGATTCTGGAGGGCTGAGTCCTTGTTTTAGATGATATCTGGAGCAGTTAATTACGTTCTTATCAACAGTCATCAAGTCATCTTTTACGTTTGTCTCTGGGTGGAAGGAGAAAACACAAATCCCACATAATAGCTGATGTCCAATTTATCTACTCTTTATCTCTTAAAGCTGCTATAGCAAATCTACAGAACAAGCTTAGAACGCAACCATGGAACACTCACCCCGCGTTCGCCAAAACTGGAAACCCGCATTGCCAGAGGAAACGAGATAGCACTAAACACCAGTCGCTGTTTTCTAGGTGTTCTGGTGTTCTGTTGCTAAATACGTGAGTGTGTAATGAATGGAGGACCCAGGGAAGTGCGGTGGTTCGGCGAGACCGACAATCAGATGGTCTAATGGTTGCTTTCCGTCCAAAACAAGTTATTGGCGAAAGGTTTTCAAATGCGAGAGAACCACTTTATTCATTGTTTTATTTAATCCACAATATATTTGTAGCTATATGATGTTAGAATGTTGTTAAAAGGCATAACAATGTTTTATGCTAGTTTCTGAAAATTTGCTATAGCAGCTTTAATGTGATTTATCATTAAATCAGTGTTGTCCCCTTAGCCCAGTGCTTCTCAATTAGTGGGGCACGGCCCCCTAGGGGGCGTGAAAGGCAAGAGGGTTCATCAAGACACAAAATAATTGAGAACCACTGCATTAGCCCCTCTTGTTGTTCAGCTCATCATACACCTGTTTGTCGTCAGCAAATCACCGTTCCCTGTACGTGTAGTCCCTAGTTTCTGCAGTTACCTCTGTGGGTTTCATGTGGTCCTCTCCTGCTTCAGTTCTGTAGGTTTCATCTTTCCTCCTTGTCAAATTTTATGGTTTTTCTTTGTAAGCCTTACTTTCACCTCTGAACATCGAGTCCATAATTTATACAAAATATCTATTGTTACCCTCTCTTTATGGTGCGGTCCCATGAGCCAGCCCGGTGCCCGGTGTTGGGCTCGGTGCATCTATTGGAGTAAATGTCCTCTAGAGAACAGAGACTACTGTCGCTCATTTTCTGATCCAGTCTAACTTTATTTATAAAGCACTTTTCAAACAACCAGCCCAGAATCAAAGTGCTTGGTGATATAAGTAAATAAAGCTATTTTTAAAATAAAACAGCATTCATATGGAAGCTCGGAGAGCTATAGGATGAGACGAGGCCATGGAGGGCTTTAAAAGCAAATATAAGGACTTTAAAACGAATCCAGAAATAAATGTGGAACCATTTGGAACGAAGCTAAGATAAAGGTAATGTGCACTTATTTACCTGTGTCAGGTAAAAGATGTGCTGCAGCATTTTGTATCCTCTAGAGATGGTTGATGGAAGGATCAATGACCTTAGTATATAATGTAGTGCAGTAATCCAGCTGAGTGGTAATAAAAGCATGGATTACCGTCTCTGAGCACATCTAACCACCTGCTTGTGAGCTGCAGCAATGTTCTCATTTCACTGGTGATGCAGGTGAGGGAGAGCAGAGCTTCTGGTGTCTCCCTGTAGGTCTTTGATGTAGACAAGAACCTTTAGCCATTTAGTTCTTTTGTAGCTAAAACTTTTGAAGCAAAATTATTGAATTTTTAAAAAAGGTTTCTGGTATAGTACTAATTTTCAAAGAAAATGTAAATACCACATGTTTATGTTTATTATCATGTCCCGAGGCCTGTTTCTGACATCATATTAATAAAAAAATAATACATGGGATTCCATAGACAGATACATAAGAGAGTAAAGATGCTGAATGGTTGAACATGTGCTCCTCCTACTGTATTTAACTTTATGCAAATAAAAACTTGCTGTGACAGAGACCTATACGTTAAAGAGCCTGAGTGGGACGGTGCGCTTGCACGCTGCAGCCTGAGGGATTATAGGGATTCATTATTCACTGTCAGTCACAAAAGCAACAACAGCATCGTTCTTCTCCCCGATGCTAACATCCATTCTTCATATTCGTCTTCTGCTGCTGCCGTTTATTTATTGTCTCGGCCTCATCTGAGCTGGAAAGGGACTCTTCCCTCTCCATAAATGCATGTGTTGTTGCCGTGGTTACCGGGTCACGTCAGGCAAAGTGAAATTTGAAGCTGCTTTTACAGCATGAAGTCAGCATGATTTTTCACACCAGAATTTTCCTTTTCTCTATTTTTTGCTCTGTTTTGCAAATCATCATTAAAACAGAATCACTAAACTTTTATTGATTTTTTGCCCATATTTCATATAAATTTTATTTTATAGATTTGCAAATTTACCACAAAGCCAGACTAGCAGGGACTAGAGCCGATGAGCGTTCTCCTCACAGGACATTTGCTCACTCCCACTCCTTGTTCTGTTCTCGGGTCTGCAGAGCTGTCAGAGGTTAATCAGCAGGGACCCAACGTGCTCTGCAGCCTGACTCCTCTCAGAGATTTACAGTCAAAGGCTCATTAAGGGTGCCAGTGCACAAGCACCAAATCACCTTTATTATTCTCCTGTTCCTAATTCTGTCACAGTTTTATGTCACACGAGTTTCCCACCCAAGCTTTCACAGACAACTGTTATATTTTAGCTCAGAACATTCGCTTCAAAAGAAGAAGTGAAGGGTCATCTTAACTTGTCTTATTTCACAAATAAAAGAGCAGCAGAAAAGAACCAGTGTTCTTATTTTAGTTTTACAGTTTTCATTCAACAGCTGCTTGTCACTAACATACATTTTAGTCTGAGTTTTTCTCTGCCTCTCAGTAAATTTGCTGTCAGGGAGAAAGAGACACAAGTGTGTGGTTACCATGGAGACCTCAATGAGCCACTAGCTAGCGCTTTAACATTTGTTTTTGTTTTGGTCTCTTTAATACTTCTTTAAAAGTTTTTACATTTAAAAAATGGTGGATTATTACAAAAATGATTGTTGAACAGCTGTCATGATGTCCCTCTGATTTTTAAAACACAATCAGAATTTCTTTATGTTTTCATCTCAGTGTGTTAATTCAGTCTGATAGACTATATGTCCTACTCATTTTGCATGATCTTACTGCTGCATTCGACACGGTGGATCGTGACGTGCTGCTTGACCGCCTTAGGCAATATGTCGGGATCTCTGGATTGGCTTTGCAATGGTTCAGATCGTACCTAGCCAATAGAATGATTAGTGTTAGGATGGGTGGTTTTTCATCTGCCTCCTCCAATCTTCCCTGGGGTGTTCCACAGGGTTCTGTGCTCGGTCCTTTACTGTTTTTGATTTATATCCTTCCATTGGGAAACATTTTCCATAGGTTTGGCATTAGTTTTAATTTTTTTGCTGATGATTGTCGGCTTTACCTACCCCTGGACTCAGGAACCAATTCCTCGAATGTTTTGTTAGACAGTTTCTCTGAGGTCAAGAGGCGAATGCTGGGGAACTTTTTGTGCCTCAATGAGGAAAAAACTGAGGCAATCGTATTTGGACCAAGGGGCCGTATTGATGCAACTTCACACAACTGTGGACCGTTTAATTCTTTGATAAAGGCATCAGTTGTTAATCTTGGAGTAAAGTTTGACACCTCGATGAGTTTTGATGCACATGTGAATGGAGTTGTTTTTTAGGTTAGGTTGAAGACGGTTTTATATGACCTGGCCTTTCCTTCCCGCCATTAGGTTTGATTTCCTAGTCTGTTCAATGCTTTTAGCATGTATTAACCTCTTTTATTCTGTTTTATATAATTTTTAATTAGGTACTCATTTTTTTTACTTCTGTTTTTATCTTTCTTTTATTTTTTATACAGCACTTTGGTGTTTTGTACCTGTAAGGCGCTATATAAATAAAGATTGAGTTGAGTATATTTACTACAGTGTTGTATAAAAAATCTCAGTGATAAAAAACCTACACTGCAAAGAATTATTTCTAAGAAAGTAAAAAAAAGTCTAATTTTTAGACATTTTATCTTTTTTTTAGTCTTGAAAGAAAATAAATTCTTCTCTAGAAAAATATCATTACTTAGCTTATAAACCTAAAATGTTATTCTTTTGCTAGTTTTAAGATTTCTAGCCAAGCAACTTTTGCTTACCCCATTTTTTTACTCAAAACAAAAAAATTGGATTTTTTTACTTTCTTAGAAATAATTTTTTGCAGTGTGTAGGGGGATACATTTAAAAATTGTAAAACTGGTGGCTCTGGAGCTCACTGTAAGCCATACTATGCAAATATTTTTAAATCATGTTCTTGAGCCAGTTTGTGCTAAAATGACCCTTTACAGCAGGGCTATTCAAATGGCGGCCCGCGGGCCACTTCCGGCCCGCGGGCCCTCACCAGGTGGCCCGCCTGGCCCTATCCCCCAACCACCAACAGAAAAAACCCAGTTAAAAACAGTTTTTGCGTGCGAGTTTCAAAATTCCCACACTGATATTGCACTTGAACGCAACACCATTTTAGCAATCACAGACATATGTATGTAGACACCCCGTGGACTGGTGCTGCCTATTGGAGCTGCCCATCTACGTACTCATGTCTATGTCTGCAGTTGACCAATAAAAACACACCTTTGGGACGCCGCAGCAGCAAGACTCTGGTTTCAACTTATGCTTAAAATTCGGATTATAAACTACACACCCGTTTTTTTTTTTGTTAACAGACCAAATAAAACCAGAGTTATACTAAAATAATTAAACTAAGAATGGGTTCAGTAGCGTTTTGTTGCTGAGGGAGAGGATGGCTGTTGCGTGATCTGACAGCAGGTGTCAAAAGGTGCGCTGAGGCGCTGTCACGGAGCAGAGAAAACACTGAGACTTCTTTTGTTTTCTGGAGGCTTCCCAAAAAACTCTAAAATCCGCTTTTAATCCAACTTGGATGGGAAAATATGTGACAGTGAGCATCCTGTCACTGGATCCCGATTGATCATGCACCTGGGCTGCCTGGCCACAGGGATGTCTGTTTGGCTCACTGGTTAGCACGCGTGACCTACACCCGGGGAGTCTGAGGTTCAAATCCCGCCGGGGCCCTCGTTTGTCCACCTTGCCACATATGTTTATTTTGCATAGCTGCTATGCTATTATTGTTAATTTTCATTTAGTAGCTGCGATCGAGTTAATGCAGGTTAAAAACCATAAAAATGTTTGTATTACCAGCTCTGCAACTGTTGAATTGATGCCGATCATTAAAACAATAAGAAGACGTGCATTGCTGTTATTTTAGTTGTATTTGTAGGAGTGGTGTAATCAGTCAAAATATTAAAATTTCATATTTAAATGTTGTCAGTAAAATACATAATAAAGATTTGGGTATCCGGCCCTAAGCTGATCCGCGATTTAGAAATCTGGCCCAGTAGAGAAAGTAATTGAATAGGCCTGCTTTACAGTGTTATTGAAATGTCACTCAGACTCCCACCGCCCTCTGTGGCCAGAATACCGCAATTGCAACTTCAGAGTGCTGATCTGGTCTGTTTGACTTTTAAAAAATGGAGCTGACATACCTGGTGCTGCAGTCTGCTTCCAGCATGTTTCCTGCATGTTTTAGATCATGAACACAGCTGATTCTATTGACTTAGTGATGAACCGCTCCTGTAGACACTAATGAAGGCTGAGGAGACATTTCAGCAGTTAGATTAAGGTGTTAAAAAGACAAACGCACAGCGAGGAGATAAGTTTCTCTTTTGATTCTACTAACTGGACACTAGGGGGTGCTAAATGCAAGCCAAAACTGCAAAGAATCCCTTTAAAAAAACCATCATTCATAAACACAAATCTAGCAGTACCACACCATAATTCTACAGCAATATTATTTTTATTCTCTGGATGAGGTAGTGGAGTCAAAATAGCTCCACTACCTCAAGAATTCAGATGCAAAACAAAACCTCCTGGGACAACACATTCTCACTCCCGACTCGTCCTACATTGACGACTGGCCAGGCACCCTCCGCGTCACATCCACCGACGCGGAGGGAAACTCCCCTCGTCCAATTTTCACGCACAGGGCTCACGGCTGATTAGGGGGAGACGTGCCGTCCACAGATCGGTAGGTAGGTGGCGGTAATGCACATTACGTTACTTGCATTAAAATATACAAAATTATCTAGCATGCTTTTACAGCTGATGCATTAGTACGTTTTTATTCATTTAATCTGTGGACTTCACCTATAATGTATTTTGTCCAGCTTATTAGGGGAAAAAACATTTATTTTACCATCCGGTTTGTATAAGAAAGCTTTTTCATTTTTTACCAACAGAAAAACGATCATTTAAATAAGGAAGAAACGTGCGGGGGATTGCTTTCAGATTTAACAAAGAAATTCTTTTTTTTATCAAGCCTTTTTCCTTTTTTTTAATAAATCTTCGTCCGTGACGTCATTTATAAGCGCCGAAGCAAACGCTGAGACAACCTGAAGGAATATGAAAATGGATATTTGAGTATGAAACATTTATTGGGTGGAGTGGTTAAGACATTTAAGGTTGTAGTGTAGTTTTTAAAAGGAAGTGGTTTGTTAGGGAGAATTTAGTTAGGTTGTTTTTTTTATTTTTGTTGCTTTTTAATTCCAAACACGGCTCCAGCACAGTGGATGGCAGTAATGCACCCGGAAGTTGGTAGCCACCCGACATAAACACCAGAAAGAAGAAGAAAAAGAAGACGTCATTTGTGCGCGCACCAGGTAAGCCAACGCATTATCCCGACTCGTTATTGATTTTCTCTGTGATAAAAAAACATAAAAAACGAATGTTTTAGCTCAAAACGTTGTTGTTGATAGAATTGGGGGAGTTAATGGTAGCAAATTCACGCAACAGGTAATTATTTATGATATTTAGAAAGCCATTTTAGCTTGTTTTGTACCTGCGCCACATGTGAGGAAAAAAAACGTGTTCATGTTGATTATATAAATCACGAAAAAAAAACACCAACAACTAATATTTTAGCTCACAAAGATGATGTGGGCAGTTTGGAGAGCTAATGGCAGCAAATTCACGCAGCAGTGAGTGATTTACGACATTTATTTGTTTTGTTTTGCCGCACAAAATGTTCAGTAAGCTAGCTAAAGTAGCCGCTGTTAGCCACACTAGGTTACACAATGGCTGGACTTCTTAAATATAACAACCATCCATGGCACAGTACCAGAGAAACGTGCACTCTTGTTTGTTGCTGCCACTCTGTAATGTCTGGTGTGTTTTCATAAACATCAGAGATCCAAAACTGTATTAATGATGTGCTGTACAGCATGTGGCATTAAAGGCAAGCCAGGCTTGCACCAGAACTGCCAAAATACTCTCCATATGATGTTCATTAATTTAGTCAGGTGTGATTACTGTGACACAGCCAAATGTCCCCACAATGTGAAAATGTCCACACACTACAGGTTAAAAGTTAAAATTTGTCCACATAAGCCTATAAATACAAGTACACACACACACACATATGTGTATATATGTAATTTATTCATGTGTATATTTAAATATCTGTATATATTTAAATATAATAATCGTGTGTGTGTTTGTTTGTTTTCCTAGGCTGCCCCATAAAAGTGCAACAGGATACCTCCACAAGTCAGCAAGATGTGATCAACAATCAGGCATTATCCCCTGGAATTTTATGCGTTTTAGGTTTCTGGAAGAGGTGTTTGTGGAGGGGAGTGGTCAGCTGCCAGAGAAACCTCCCAAAGATCCAGCAGTAAACTGGATGAGGAGGGACTGGAGCTTGCTGTTTGTAGGCATGGATTGCTGCTTAGTGCTCTGAATATGCACAGGGGTGAAATTTTTGCCTATCCCTTGTATCTGCAACAAAAGCTGTCCAATAGGCAAATCAGTTTTTTCTGTATGGACGTGACCTGCAAGTATTGGCCATATCTTCAAAGAGTCACTAAAAGCTGCCCTGAGCTCCAGAACCTTCTTCAAATGAAGCCATTTCTGTCAGTATTTCATGCCAAGGCCCACAATTTCAAATGTGAGGTAAAGAAATCTGACTTTGACATAGAATCACCTTTTTGGATGACTTGCACAGCAACATGAGCACCTTTGACTCATTTGGTGTGCGTGCGTGGGTTCGTTTGTTCAGGTGAAGTGGAATGGAGCATATCAGGATGGAGCTGGTTTGACGCTGGGCGAGGAGTTAGAGCAGTGTAATGCCTTTCTCTCATGGATTGCTGTTACCACAAAGCATATGTCCAAAGCAGGTGAGCAGGCCAAATACTGCACTTCTAAGATTGAAAGTATGTAACCATTTATGTAACACATAGCTAATTTGTTTGTTTTGTAGGACGAACAGACATGCTGACTCTTATGGCCATGCGTTGGAATCAGCTAAAGTTGGACAACTTGGCCACCTCTCTGACCAACCGATATCAGAAGGTAATTGTAGTAGTGATTTATTTTTAGATGCCTACTTCTCTGTATTCTAAATATTTAAAGCTGTAGTTTTAACATGTTTTGACTTTTTTATTATTTTAAATTGGCAATGTAGGCCACAAAAACACTTCAAAGCCAGCTTCAGAACCTGGAGTCCATGAAAGAGGAATTGTCAGTGACTGACAGTCAACTGGATGCCTGGGTCAGTGATGTAAAGGAGTGGGCAGAAGGTGAGCCTATATGGTTTTAAAAGTTTATGAAATTGCACAAATACTTTAGGTTAACTGTGTTCATCTTCTTTATTCTAAGCAGCAGCATCCAGCCCAACTGATGCTGATGGCTTGGTGGGCAGAATCGAAGTTCTAGTAGTGAGCATAAAGCGTCGATCCCAGCGTCTTTATAAAGACACAGATGGAAACAAAGCCCGCGCCAAGATTCGCCGCAAGATCAGAGAGGAGAAAGGCATCTTGACCTCTGCTGTGGAGAAATACAACAGCACGGTTCCAGACACAGAAACTCTGTGCTTGGACAGCATTCTGTCTGGTGGTGACACGGCTTGGCCATGGCAGCAGCCACACAGTGGTATGTATGTACACTACTTTGTTTTTTTTTGTCATCAGGGGAGTTCAGCCTGTAATCGGTGGGTTGACAGTTCGAACACAGGCTCCATCCATGTCATTCGTTGTGTCCTTGGGCAAAACACTTGACCCACCTGGTGGTGGTCAGGGGGACCAGTGGCACTGGCTGTGTGGCAGCCTCACTTATCTCTGTGTGCCCTAGTGCTGTGGCTACAATGTAGCTCAGCACCATCAGTGTGTGCATGACTGAGTGTTGTGTATGTGCTCTAGAGTGCCTGGACTTGATAAACCGCTATAAAAATACAGGTCACTTATCACATTTGACAAAAATAGTGACCTAATACTTCAGGTGTGGACCTGTAATCACTTATGAATTCAGTGTTTCTTTGTGGACTGATCTCTGATTTTGTCTCAAATGCATTGCAGACTCTGTCAGTCTTTCTGTAAAAAGAAGGGCATTTGACAGCATCATGGCCGTACGGAGACTTGAAGAGGAAAAGAAGATTCTTGTGAGAGAGATGGAACATCCCTGGAAATCTCTTTCAGCCTTTGATGAGACCCTGAAAGAGCCCTCCTGCCTATTCTCCAGTGAGCCATGTACAGGTATCTATTGACAAACATAACCACAGCGACAAGTAATAAAGCCAGTAAATCTAAATCTCTATCATTTGATATTTTAAACTTTTTAGGTTGGTCCCTAACCGAGGAGGGTTTGAAAGGTCTTCGGTGCATCATCCTCAGAGAGCAGCAGAGTGTCCAACACACCAAGCAGCAGACGAGAGAGCGCTACCTGCAGGTTTTATCAGGCGCAGAGAGCATTCATTTTGACCATGCTTCAGAAGAAGAGTTCTACAGTGACTCAGAATTTTCTGATGACAGTCAGTAATCATGTCCATCTGTGTGCTTGTTTTCAAATGCAGTAGTAGCATAGTAGTGCAGAAAAGTTATTTCATGTTTTTTTGATGTTTCCATCTTAGCAATATTTTTCTCTTCACAAGACTTTATCATTTCAAATCATTTGTTTATTTGGACTGTGTATTCTTTGTGGAAGGCTTCCCTTGAGCTGATGTGGTGATATTATTCTGTCTTGAGTATTTTTACACACATTTCATGTAGATTTTCCTTGTAAATTTTAGATGTAACAAAAGATTTTCCTCATCGCATTAGTAAGAGTGGTAAATGCCCTGCTTATGTTAAGCAGCTAAAACAATTGCTACTACACTACAGATACTACTGGTTTATACTGCAGTTCGATTGTCCATATTATTATAGCCCACAACTGTACTTTTGGACATATTTCTATTTATTTAGTTTTATAACTGCACAAAAACTTATTTTCTTCTTTTTTTGTATTGATAATATTGTAATTGCTGTGCATAAATAACATGGAAATCGGTGTATTTTTAGTTACACTAAGTATGTAATTGTCAGTTTCTTTGTTAAAACTGATCAGTATATTAAAACAAAGTTAAAAAAATGACTCAACAAGCTCTTTTCATTGTGTATTTCTGGGTGTTATCATTGTGTTACATATTCATATCAAATACCCAGAAGAGGTGTACAAATCTATACATTTATAAATGAAACAGCATGTTGACTACTGAAAGCTTTGCAAAGTGGGACAGTTTCAGTGGTAATTCAAATATGGAACACAATGCAAGAACTTGTTCAGTGCAATTGGAAAGTATTCATTGTGCATCACTTTTCCACATTTTAAGTTAGTCCCATTCCAAATGGATGAAATCATTTTCTTCCTCACAATTCTACACACATCACCCCAGCTCAACTGTAGTCTACCTGAGGTCCATTCAGTTGATCAGACATAATTTGGAAAGGCACACAACTGTCTATATAATAATAATAGTGCATTTTATTTAAAAGCGCCTTTCTAAAAACACAAGGTCACTGTACAGGAAAAAAAACAAAAATCATCAAATAAAACACAAGAATGACATAAAACAAGGAATCAAATAAACAATAAACAAGGCACTCTAAAATTTAAAGTACATAGGTGGTTTTGAAGAGGTGAGTTTTGAGCTGGTTTTGAATTAAGTGAGTTTATGTTCCTGATGTGAGGGGGAAGGGAGTTCCAGAGTTTGGGAGCAGTGAAACAGAAGGGTCTACTCCCCATGGTGCTAAGGCGAACGGAGGGCACAGAGAGATGAATGGAGGAGGATGATCTGAGGGAACAGGACGAGGTGACAATGTGGAGGAGATCTGTTAGGTAATGAGGGGCGAGGTTATGGATGGCCTTGAAGGTGAGCAGGAGAATTTTAAAATCGATCCTGGCTTGCACTGGAAGCCAATGGAGCTGTTTGAGGATGGGGTGATATATGAGAATAGGGAGTTTTTGTAATGACACGTGCTGCTGAATTTTGAACTATATAAGGAGAACCTTCTAGATAAGGAGAATCTTCTAGAAGGACAACCATCCTTGCTGCAATCAGGCTTGGCCCTCTTCTTAGTGAAAGGCACCTGAAGGACTCAGACCATGAGAACTGAATGAATTGAATGTGCTGACAACAAAATCACACAAAAATTATCAATGGAAATCAGATTTATCACCCATGGAGGTCTGGATTTCAAAACTAAAGTGTAAAATCACTACAGGCTGATCCAACTTTGATGTAATGTCCTTAAAACAAGTCAGAATGAGGCTCAGTAGTGGGTGTGGCCTCCACGTGTCTGTATGACCTCCCTACAATGCCTGGGCATGCTTCTGATGAGGTGGTGGATGGTCTCCTGAGGGATCTCCTCCCAGACCTGGAATAAAGCATCTACCAACTCCTGGACAGTCTGTGGTGCAGCGTGGCGTTGGTGGGTGGAGGAGACATGATGTCCCAGATGTGCTCAATTGGATTCAGGTCTGGGGAACGGGCGGGCCAGTCCATAGCATCAATGCCTTCATCTTGCAGGAACTGCTGACACACTCCAGCCACATGAGTTCTAGCATTGTCTTGCAGGAGGAACCCAGGGCCAACTGCACCAGCATTTGGTCTCACAAGGGGTCTGAGGGTCTCATCTCGGTACCTAATGGCAGTCAGGCTACCTCTGGTGAGCACATGGAGGGCTGTGCGGCCCCCCCCACACCATTACTGACCCACTACCAAACCGGTCATGCTGGAGAATGTTGCAGGCAGCAGAACATACTCCAATGCGTCTCCAGACTCTGTCACGTCTGTCGTGCTCAGTGTGAACCTGCTTTCATCTGTGAAGAGCACAGGGCTCCAGTGGTGAATTTGCCAATCCTGGTGTTCTCTGGCGAATGCCAAACGTCCTGCACGGTGTTGGGCTGTAAGCTCAACCCCAACCTGTGGACGTCAGGCCCTCATACCACCCTCATGGAGTCTGTTTCTGACCGTTTGAGCAGACACATGCACATTTGTGGCCCGCTGGAGGTCATGTTGCAGGGCTCTGGCAGTGCTCCTCCTGTTCCTCCTTGCACCAAGTAGAGGTCCTGCTGCTGGTTGTTGCCCTCCTATGGCCTCCTCCACGTCCCCTGATGTACTGGCCTGTCTCCTGGTAGCGCCTCCATGCTCTGGACACTACGCTGATAGATAGTAAACCTTCTTGCTACAGCTTGCATTGATGTGCCATCCTGGATAATGTTATGTTGGAATTTTAATCATTTCCTGTTTTAATCTTGGTTTTTATTGTCTTGTATTCCCCTAGACAGAAGTTGCTGCTATAAAACTAATAGAAATTACCTGGAAGATCTATCCTTTAACATAACTTTCTTTTCAAATTGCTTCAGTGCAAACAGTTTAATGAAAACTCCAGTTGAACATGCAGGACAAACAAGGAAATGCTATCAAGCTGGACACATTAGGTGAAGGGAACCGGAAGCCAGAGACCAGGATTGAGAGGAACGTCCAGTACTATCTCAATAAAAGATAAAAATGTAACTTATTCTGTGTTATAGGTCAGATAAACATGAATGTTAAACCTCTGGATATTCAATCTTTGACAGTTAAAACCAATTTACCGAATAAATGTATAGACCTAAGTTTAATGACTCACATAGTAAAAGTCCCTGGTTTGACTTCAGATGGACACAAGTCCTCAGAAAAAGTATGTGCATGTACCAGGAAATTAGCTTTAGCCTGCATGTTCCTATATATTTCAATGTGCTTTGCCTTTTTTCTACATATTTCAATAATAAAGCAAGTTTAGAATCTTTTATCTGGAAAAATATATACAGTATTGTGTCATACTCATCATTAGCTACCAGAATCCAAATAACACTGCCATTTTAAACTAAATATTTAATTAATTTCTGCTTCAGCATTTTGCCAAAGAATATGTTGCTGAAGGTATTGCTTAATAATTTCAAACGTTCATAATTAAATAATAATGAAAAGAATATTGAGTGAACATTAAAAACACATCAACTTGTACTTATTTTTTTATTTGTAACATAAAAAATGCCACAGAAAGTTTCATTAAAGGACTCCCTTGCTGGTTGAAGATGAGGCAGTATGGATGCAATGTGAAAATCCACTTGCAGGTTCCCACGTGTCATTCCAGTTTCTCCCACTGAAAAAGAACAATTTTAAAATGAGGTTGGAGTTTTTTTTCACGCACTTCACACATCATCCCAGTGGTGGAACATATTAAATACATTTACTATTCCACAGATCATTTCTGCATCTACTTCACCAGCGTTCAGACTAAATTGCTTAATATTTCAGTGCACTTATATGAAGTGAAATCAAAGTTTCTCCAAATGCGATTTTGAATTTATTTGAGTTAATTATGAAGGCTGGACAGTGAAAACACACCTCTTCCTTAGTGCTTTAAAAAGAGTCTATCAGTTGAATGCAACACATAAATAATGAGATGATACTTGCTGAGGTCTTTTGGGTTCCTTTTTTGAGACGTATTGTTCTCACACAATATTAATGGGACAAACTACTCAGTTAAACTACTGAATATTTTTATATTTCTATGTAAAACGCCAACATATGCTGTCCACTTTGTCACTGCCCAAATAGAATTCTGATGATGTATAATTGTTACTGTCAGTGCTCTCATGCCCAGTACTATTCCATCTAAGTGAGATAGAACCTCAAAATTTGAGTACCCCGTCACCACGCACGATATTTAGCCGGTGCCAGATGTACTTGGAGGCTGATGGAGACATGCCCAACTTTTTACTTGTCTGTAGAAAGTGACAGAAGCTGCTTTCTTAAAATTTCTCAACCGCACCACCATTGCCATTGTGGACAAGATACGTGAATGCAATGGTGGCAGGATACCCCAGAAAAGCGCTATGCCCTTTGTTGTCCTGGTGGGGAATTGCTTTGCAACTCTCCCCAGGCAACGCATAAGTCAGAAAGGAAAACATTTTCTTCAATGCGTGTGCGCGACTCCACACTCAAGCTGACGGAGAAGTATAAATCAGTCTCAATGCAGGAAAAAAGGGTAAAAGACTGTTGTCACGGTCAGCCAGCATGTGAACTCAGATACTGATCATATTTCAAAAATAACAACTAAGAAATGGTTTCTCAGTGAACTTGGTCTTTAATGCAAATGTTTGAACATTCTCCCCCCTGTACTTTAAATAGCACACTTCTATTCTAACATGCATATACATCAGGTAATGACTAAATTGCATGTGTCTCTGCAACTTGACAATAGCCTGACATAAATGGCCTGTAGAAAAACAAAATTAAAATGGCCCTAAGTCTTACCGCATTTGTTCTTCTTTCCATGATGGCTTCAAACTGGAACACCTTCTGCCTAATACATTTTCGGTAACCTTAAAAACAGGAAAAGGAAAAGAAAAGACAAATAAAGACAATATACATTGAACAAGAAAATAAAAAATTAAAAGACTTATACTAAGAAAAAATCTGCATGGAGATTACATTTTAGAAAAATGTTCTAAAATAAATTTAAATCTTATCAATCAAATTAAATGGATTTACTAAATCCTCGTACCTTAAGTTAGGGATTTGGTCATTTTAAAGTGACCATAAAAATACAGCAAAATAACTAATACATAATTTGTTTACGTTTATTCTTTTATTATTATTTATTTAGCAGGTGTTTTATCAAAAGCACCTATAATTTTTGTGATACCAATGCAGCAAATTAACATAAAATGCTTGTTTTTGGCCTGTGGGAGGAAACTGGAAACCTATGCACACATATAGAGCACATGCTAACTCCACACAAAAAGGCACTTTCTGGGATTCAAACATGCAACCTGTCACTGCAAGGCAACAGGACAATTAACTGTGCCACCATAAAGTGTGTGTTGGTTTGTAAATTCACAGAGTCAAAGCATATAGAATTTAAAAAAGTTCAGTTCTTTTAGGAACAAATCTACTTTAGTATGCAATACAAAACTTNCAACAACAACGTTTTGAGCTAAAACATTCGTTTTTTATGTTTTTTTATCACAGAGAAAATCAATAACGAGTCGGGATAATGCGTTGGCTTACCTGGTGCGCGCACAAATGACGTCTTCTTTTTCTTCTTCTTTCTGGTGTTTATGTCGGGTGGCTACCAACTTCCGGGTGCATTACTGCCATCCACTGTGCTGGAGCCGTGTTTGGAATTAAAAAGCAACAAAAATAAAAAAAACAACCTAACTAAATTCTCCCTAACAAACCACTTCCTTTTAAAAACTACACTACAACCTTAAATGTCTTAACCACTCCACCCAATAAATGTTTCATACTCAAATATCCATTTTCATATTCCTTCAGGTTGTCTCAGCGTTTGCTTCGGCGCTTATAAATGACGTCACGGACGAAGATTTATTAAAAAAAAGGAAAAAGGCTTGATAAAAAAAAGAATTTCTTTGTTAAATCTGAAAGCAATCCCCCGCACGTTTCTTCCTTATTTAAATGATCGTTTTTCTGTTGGTAAAAAATGAAAAAGCTTTCTTATACAAACCGGATGGTAAAATAAATGTTTTTTCCCCTAATAAGCTGGACAAAATACATTATAGGTGAAGTCCACAGATTAAATGAATAAAAACGTACTAATGCATCAGCTGTAAAAGCATGCTAGATAATTTTGTATATTTTAATGCAAGTAACGTAATGTGCATTACCGCCACCTACCTACCGATCTGTGGACGGCACGTCTCCCCCTAATTAGCCGTGAGCCCTGTGCGTGAAAATTGGACGAGGGGAGTTTCCCTCCGCGTCGGTGGATGTGACGCGGAGGGTGCCTGGCCAGTCGTCAATGTAGGACGAGTCGGGAGTGAGAATGTGTTGCCTGGGAAGAATTCTTAAAAAGTAAAAGCTGAAGTTGAGCTGCTCAGTGTGGAGGAGATGATGATTGTCTAAAAACCACTGAGTCCATTGTAAACGGGTCATTATGCATCATAAAGTGGCACAAACCCTCAATCAGAGCCTGCAGAGAGGCCCCAGTCACTAATGCAGCTGCTAGAATTCAGCGTGAAAAAATGCAATTAAAGCCATTCAGTGTCAGATTCAGTATTTTCATCAATAATGCATACAATTAGTTAACACTTGAATGCATAATACTCCTCAAGTGTGAGACAATTTCCCACTAATTACTGTGGTTTAAGAACAGAACACAAACAGGACAAAATTTACAAAAATTTGCAAGTGCAGTCAAACGATATCAGCCAATCAGATACAATAAGGGTTAAGGAGCTATTTGTTATGGAAACTATTTATTTAGTTTATTGACATTTTAACATAGAAATGTAATGTTTGAGTCTATCAGAGGTCTGATGCAGAGATGAAGGCAGCCTCATTTTTCTCTCAACGATCCAAAGCAGCCTGAAGGAAACTAGAGTCTCTTTTGTGTCATTATCAGATCGGGAATACAAACACAATAATCTGTATTCATAAAACATTAACTCAGCACATAATTCTGCTGGAAAGTAGCCTCACGCTGTGAACTAGGAGGTGAAATGATATTTTCCTGCAGGCCCGCTGCTTTATTATATCCATGAGGAAAATGCAGAGAGCTGATTTGCATTCAGCGTCTAACATTATGAAGGTGTTCTGACTCCTCGAGTGTCAGACATCATGGTGAGAAGAAGTAATGATGAGATTTTACTGATTGAGGCACGATTAAAGGTGTGTTTGCAGAATTTTTCTTCTGCAACACAGGGGCGCACCCAGAAAATTTTGATATGGGTGGCCAGAGGGGGCCAAAGAAAATTTTGGGGTGGCACACCAAAATGATCCTTGTGGTAACTCTGGGAGAGTTTAACCTGCATTGCATTGCTCCTTTATTCTTTTTTATTAAAAAACAATATGCATTCAAAACACTTAACTCAAATTTCAGAAATACAAACATTTCAGAAAAATACATTTCAGCTATTTATTTCAAAATTTATTTTAGAATTTTTTTTGTTTAATTCACCTGTTGCTGTTTTCACATAAAGCTATGGAGATACACTTTTTTTAAAATGGTGAGCGGCAGAAACATAAATATTTTAAAATTCTGATCATTTGTTTACTCGTTAATTGTATAATTTTTTTATCGACTTTTACATTTATGTCTTGAATAAATAAGATGAATTTATGTTTTAAGTGAACATTAAAATGATTTATCAGCACTGATCTTCCCTGGGGGGGGGGGTCAACAATTTTCTAGGGGTGGCCCCTTGGGGGCACCACTGCTGCAACGCATTCCCAGTGTCCTTCAACAGTTAACACCTGCTTATTTACTTTTTCAGGCAATATGTTTTAGATATGTTGCTGATTTTAGAACTTCTGCAGAACACAGCTGTCCGTGTTGTGTCTGAAGTCAGCGGTGTAGAGGGTGAAGAGAAAGGGTGCCAGGACAGTCCCCTGGGGGGCGCCCACACTGCAGGTCAGCAAGTCAGACACAGTCCCTGGCTCTCACAAACTGGGGCCAGTTTGTAAGATAATTTAGGATCCACTTTAACGATACTCTGTACAGATCAAGCTACAAGTGCAGATCAAGTGTGCAAAAGGGGCGTGGTCAACTTCTGCACTTGATAATCAGGACACCCTACACACTTGCACCCCTGGCCGGGAACGTGCAATTGAACGGTGCAAGGGTGGAAGTGCAAGTTTTGGGACTGGGCCCTGGGGTGTACTAGTAGAGGCGAGGCTACCGTGCACAGGCACCACCGGTTCCTCCGACCAACACCAGCAGGCAAAGAGGAGAAGTGACACGACTGATACGGATGAAGCCTGGGTCCAAACTTCTAACCCCTGGACCACCGTGCTGACATGGTGCTCCATTTCCTCCTCAGTATTGTGTTAACGTCTGCCTGCTACGCAGCTGTCACAGCTCCTTTCATAGAGGCTCTCATTCCTTCTATTTATTTATTTTCCTACCTTTTTTGTTCCTTATGATATGTGCTGCTGCTCTACTTGGCCAGGTATCTACCAAATCTCTTTTTCTGTTGTTACAGAAGAAGAAAGAGTCTCTCTCAAAGATTAGAATTGATCTTTTTGTTGCGTGTGCTGCATCCCACAGCTTTCAATAACTCTGCGTGATCATTATAATGAAATGACACTCAGCAATGTGGACGAAATATCTCCCACTTCAGACGTCGCTCTCATATGACTGCAGGCTTGTGAAAGTGTCTCTAGTGGAGAACAGACTGTTCGGTGTTTTTGTGGTCAGCATCAGCTGTTCAGGACTTTTTTGTTTCTGCTCACAGCCCAGCAGCACAGAGATGAACTGGTTATGCTAACCTCAGAGGAGCGTGTGAGAGTGTGTGGCTGTTTGTCTCATGCTGGTGATGGATCGGCATGGGGATGTTCCCCACCTCTCACCCAGTGACAGATGGTGTAAGAACCCATTTTATCCTGAACCGTTTTTTCCTGAGCAGCTATTAAAATAAATAAATGAACGCCCTCGGTGGAGTGGAAACAAGCCTCTTCTGCAGGTAGTGTAGAAATGACCTGTTCAGATTGTGCAGATTTGATAGAACAAGTCATTTTTTGTTCTTACTGAGCTGTGAACACACACACACACACACACACACACACACACACACACACACACGCACAGGTAGAAAAACACTGATGCTTTGTCTTTGCTGTGAAGTAAAGGTTGGACCAGGTGCTTCCTCTGGAGACACAGCTTGGAGGAGATGAGTAACACACAACTAGGAGATGACACACACTCATCTTGATAAGAACATGTTGTTATTAATGAGATGCATCATGTTGCATTCTGGGTAAACAATCTAAACCGTAATATATCAAGTGGCTTCTCAGGAAAGCCGTTAAGACAAAGTGAGCAGCGTGGGTAATGACTTAAAGCAAATAAATTATGACTAGGATGCAAATGACTTCATCCAATTTCTAAAATAAACTATATGTCGCCGTGAATGCTCAGGATGTAAAGCTTCACCTACTTGTGAAGAAACAAATTAATTAAATTAACCAAAAAATGAATAACTTGATAAATAAAAATGTGGGAAAGGTGTTTGAAACTCATTTAATCAATACATTAGCAGTGGTCTCTTGTAGGAATGAATGCCTTGCAAGCCGTACTCGGGGCAAAAAAAGCCCAGAATTTCTTGGATCAGCACAGATAAGTCTGCTGCTGCACAGAGTGGCAGCAGACAGCAGGTTTTATTTTATGTGAATTTTCTTCATGTAGATTCAACAAGTTGTTTTTTGAGTGTAGCTCTTTCTGCCTGTATTGAACTAATGAGACACTAAAGGTGAGTTTAGTGATGAAAAGTGTTTATTACACTGATCTGTGCTCACAAAAGAATATCCATCCAGATAAAAGTGTTTTCTGAATAACGTGGACACTGAACGCCTCCTGATGCTTTCATGAGCAGACGTGTGTTAACTGAGGTTTACAATCCCACTGAGAGGATTCACTGGAAGCTATTTAATACCTGATTTCTATCCTTTCATCTAAGAAGAGAAGCAGCTTTTATTGAGAACTCTCAACATTGATCAGCAGCTGTTCAGCGTTAGTGCGTCCTTTCATTTTGAGTCATTCTGAGCACCATATTGGTTTGTTTAATAGTCAAAAGAATCTTCTCTTCATGGTTTAAAACCACTTTACTGTTTTTTTTTTTCTGATGAAAATGTCAGCTTCTTAAGCACGGCTTTAATCACCGACTTTATTTTTCACCTGTACCAGAGCGGAGACACGTTGCTGGTTATTTCTGGAGGAAAATGGACCTGAAGACTCATGATTCATTCATGACATTCACAGGTTTCATCATTTAGATAAAAGCGATCATGAATTACTGCAGGTAGAAGTTATATTTAGCCAAATGGTTTTAGGCGGCCCCCAGTTGCATTTATCCATGAGGCCTACTTTTGAGCAGCTCAAATAAATATATCATATATATAAGTTCTGTACATGGCTTTGAAAATATAGTGATTAAAGGTTGAATATAGAAAAATGTAATAAAAAGCTCTATTTTTAAAAATAATACCTCCACAGGGTGTTTAGATGTGTGCAGAATGAAGGTACAGTATTTCCTTTAAAAGCTATGTTTTAATTTTAAAAAATTACATATTTATTTTGAAGGGCACAACACTGGGTTTATGTTCCTCTGACTCTGAAAGGCGCTGTACAAGTCATTTATCAGTTATGTTTACATCTACCAGCCAATAGAGGGCACTGTTGCAGGTTGCCAAATATGGTAAACAGCGAGATACTGTGGAAAATGGCAGACTCGGTAAGTCAAGCAGTTGCTTCTGAGCCCAGAAGATGTCAATAATAGAAAGGATAACATTAAATACTGTTGTAAAATAAACTTATTAGTAGAAATTAGTCCTTACCCCGTACGATTCGTCACTGGACATGGTGCTGGCTGGTCCCTTCATGCAGCGAACCTGGCATCCTGACAGCTGGAAACCTTGCTCTGTTGCTGCAACTACAACCTCCACACACTACATGTCGCTTTGGTGTTCATGTTCAGTATTTAACCTTTAAAATAAAATTTAAAAAAAATTATGCTAACATTTAGGGATACTATGCAGTTCTGGCTTGCTTTTAGCACCCCCTAGTGTCCATTAGTGAAAGCAAACGTGAAACTTATCTCCTCTCGTTCGTCTTTTTAACACCTTAATCTAACTGCTGAAACGTCTCCTCAGCCTTCATTAGTGTCTACAGTAGCGGTTCATCACTAAATCAAACAAATCAGCTGTGTTCATGATCTAAAACATGCAGGAAACATGCTGGAAGCAGACTGCAGCACCAGGCATGTCAGCTCCACTTTACTAAGTCCAACAGTGACCAGATCGCCACTCTGATGTTGCAAGTGTGGTATTCTGGCCACAGAGGGCGTTGGGGTCTGAGTGACATTTCATTAACCCTGTAAAGGGTCATTTTAGCACAAACTGGCTCAAGAACATGATTTAAAAATATGAAAAAGTTGCAGAGTATGGCTTTAACTATTTAAATTGGTCTCAGCTGCCTCCTATTGTTACATCAGAGAGCAGTTCTTCAGGGTGCTTCCTGGATTTCTTCTTCCATCAAACTGTTATTTTTAGATTGAAATTTGATCAGCTGTTACACAACCTCCAGGTATGACGTCGGCGGTCAACCCACAGCTCTGTCTTCATCAGAGGAAGAAAGCTCAAGCCATGTTCTGCTTGTGAAGCGTTCACCTCTCCTTTCATCACTTCATAAAACTCATCACTACCTGCTGTCAAACTGTCACATCCGTCAGCCTCGGCTCATCTCAGCTTCCTGTCAGGATGCAGGAATCAGTCACTTTGCATCGGGACAAAGGAGCGCCTGATTTCCAACTCATTTCTGCAGGTGTGCATACGCAAAATCTTTTCCTGTTAAGTTCACAGCAGCTCTAGTTTCACGTGCATCAGACAACTTTTACACTATTAGCATTTCACTCATTCTTGAGAGTTGGGACAAAACATGTCCTTCATACAAACATGTGATTTAGGTTAAAAATAAAAATTAATTATCATGATTTACTGACTTGCCATGTTTAATCTAAAAGAAATGAGTATCCTAATGTTATCATTAGTGTAAATTTCCTTTCTCTTAAAATATTGCCTAAATGCTTAGGTTGTGCTGAGAAGGTTTGTTAGTTTTTTGTCTTCACCACAAAGTCACAATATTCATCAGCCCCAAAAACTTGAAAAAGTGTATCAGTATCAGTTTAAAGAACTGATTTTTAGTTTGTTAAAATCAAAGGCAGAGTTTTAAAAAGAGGATTTTTAGAGATCCAAGTTTTCTTAAATGTGTAAAATTCAAATTCCAATTTCTATCTTGAATGTTATTACATATTCATGTAGCTAAAACCTATTACAATATAGTTTAGAACTTTAGATTCTTGTTGGGCTGCAAGAAATAACAATGCATTCTTTTTAGCGTGTCTGACATGAATCGAGTTCTAACTCGAAAAAAGGGAATTTGTTAAAAATAGGTTGTTTATTTAGAACCTGCACCTTTACGTGGTTATATAGCTTAGACCTTTCTCTACATAAATAGATCATTAAAATCAGTATAGTGTATATTTAAAAAAAAAAGATTTTAAATCCTGTTTTGTCCCGACTCTCAAGAATGAGTGATTTATAAATCCTGAGGCTAATTCCAGCTTGGAAAGCAGTTTATCAAACCCGACTAAAATATTCTTACTGTCTCCTGAATCAGAAGGAGAATATTGATTCTGAGTTATGATCTACGACCACTTCTACATGTGTGTGCCCCATCATTTATTAATGCAGCTCCAGCAGCATAACAGAAAAAAGAAATGAGTAAATAGATTTTTTTATGATAATAAATCAACCTGAGCATTAATCAGCTGATCGAGCTTTAGAGACACTCGTTAACTCTGGTTTCCATGATGATCTCCACCTGGCCTCCATTGGATGTGGAAACAATCACATTAAGACCTGAAATAGAAGTAGAACATCAACATCCTCAAAAACCTGCTCAGCAAAGGATGTTTCTTCCTGCTGCATCTGATGAATCATGCTCCGTTACGGGAACTGTTAATCATTAAATCTGTTCTGAGTGAATCCATAACAATCTGGTTTAAAGCGGCCACATAGAACAGGAACAAACCTGGCTCTTCCATCTGGACCATGACACTTTTCCTGCAGCTTCTTATAATAAACATAATAACCCCTGACTGTTCAACGATCTACATTTAATTGTTAATGCGTTATATAATTAAAAGTCACATTCCTTATGTTTATTAAAACATGCAGCCAAAAGGCCTGGCATGTGGGCTTGACAGGAACTGGACAGCATATCTTAATGAGGGGTGCATTCCATTTCTGCAGCTTGGTCTGCTGATTTAGAAAACGAACGCTTCCTCTAAGCAGGATGAAATCTTCATTAATAGCCTGAAATTTTCATGCTTTTTCAAGTCAAAACAACTATTTGTTGATGATTTTAAAGTAAAACTAAAAACGATTTCGCCGCCCTACTGGTTAAAAGTGGAATTACAACTGTCGTAAACAACCCTGCTGCAGCCTGCTGTAGCTAGCGCTAACAACGAGCTAACACTAACGTGAGCCAATACTAAAATAAACCACAAAGTAAAAATATCCATATTGTTGGACAAAAATATTATTACTTACAAGTCCAGTAGCAACAAAGCCAGGTCACCATCAGTCCGTGATTTTGTAGTTTCCTTTAGCTCCATCAGTGTAGGCCGCGCTGATGTTTACTCTGATTTTAGCTCTTTGCTTAACCTCCAAAGATATAACTCTCACTTTTACTTCCAGGCTCCGCCATGATGCCAACAAATAAGCTAAATTCTTATTCTCATGCTTTTAATTCACAGTCGCCAAACAAAAAGCTAACTGCTAGCCTTTAGCTACCTCCACAGTAAACAACCATTGCCGTAAAGCAGATAAAGCTCTCCCACTGGTGTTTTTACCAGAACCACACAACTGTTTAGAGCAGTTTTTGGTCAGCAGAGGGCTACAGGGTGCTGTCCAATGTGAAGTTACTCAAGTTTCTGGCTCAACAATCACTCAAACCAGTTAGAAAGCAATAGCATAAAGTGTTAAAGGGTGAGTAACACCATGGGCGGAGACTTATTCCAAGCAGACTTCCTGTTAGAAAAATACCTGCAAAATAGGCGTCACCTGGAGGACCGAGGGAGCGGCACTGAGGCAGTGATTGACAGCACCACCATCAACCACCCCGTGGGCTCTCGGAGTTTCCCAGTCGGAAAAACTAGTCATTTACAAGCGCGTGCGCACTCGCGCGTGTACAGGAGCGCACAAACAAGCAAACCTAGCGCTCAGGAGAACAAGCAGACTCAGAAGCACCAGCAGGTTGGAGGATTTACTGTCCACCGCGATCACCAGAAAAAAAGGGGAGGAGGAGGTTTTTTTTTCAAGGAGGCGAGCGGCTCCGAGCTCTAACGTGTCATATCGGCAGGTGAGTGGTTGCGCCAGGTGGAGGTGCGGCCGACTCAGCTGGAGTCCAGTGCAGCGCAGCCACGTAGTAAGGTAGACAACGTCACCGTGCGCTGCATCTCTACAGCAATCAGCTGGGGCTGATTCTAAATCAGTGTGGAGCAGAGTTTTAACCTGAAGGTGGAGATATAATTATGGTTTTTGCCTGTAATATTACATTTTAAGTAAGTTGCACTAAACTGCCAAAATAATGATTACATATGTCTACAGCACTATTAGATACTCATCTATACAGGTTATCAGCACAAAAAAGTTGATTTAGGTGTTACTCGTTCTTTAAAAACGCTTTAGTGTTGCTTTAAACAGTAACACTGTTGTTTAGCATTATTGCCCTGGGTTTGATCCCCCTCGTGGGTCTTTCTGTGTGGCTTTTTATGCATCTGCCATTAACAAGTGACTCTAAATTCACTCTATAGTTGAGAGCATGATGATGAAGTGGTGACCTGTCCAGGTGTGGTATAAGTTCACTGCCCGATGTTTGCAATTTTCTTTTTACCCCAAAATGTTTAACCATGCAGGGTATTTGTTGTTTTTTATTGTTTCTTTGAAGCTTCATGGTGTGGTAGCTCAGCACCGAGGCTGCAGATCAGTGTGCTGTCACACAGCGCCACCATGTGGCCGTGCATGCACACCTAAGTCATAGGTTTTCCATGCATCAGGTACAAAATGTCTTTCTTTTTGAATGCACTCTCTATTATGACAAAAAAAGTGTCTTTAGGACATGCTCCTGGGTTACAAAAAAGGTGATTTAAAGCCACAATGTGTAATATTTTTTACCTGTTTACTACCAAATTCTGTGCATTCAGTGCACAAACTTGTCCCTTTTCATTAATATTTCTCACCAACATCAATTCTAAATATTCCTCTCAGCTTCAAATTTTAAATTTTCATACATAAATTGTGGTTGACGCTCCATGGTCATCCTCCATCTTGAAATACGGTAGCTATTTAGGGACATACGAGCTCTGAGTTACGCGTTTGCACTATGACTGTAACCTGAAAGAAACAGCAGAGGGCAGCAGTGCGCCGTGTCGGGGGATGGGGAGGGGGGGCTACGTGTGGCATTATGCATTAAGACTGAACACTCATTAAAAGATGTTTTTTACCTGCTTGAGTAGTTATATGCTTTGTGTGGTTTAGGCTACAGAGACTGGAAATAAATCAATCTCATGCTTTTTATAAAAAAACGAACCAGATAGCTGGAGTGAATGCTGGAGTTGTTGCCTTTTTGAGTGGGCCACCGTAGCTGCAATACTTACTCGAAACTGCATGGCGCTAAAGAGTCGCAGTTTTTACCATGATTTCTATGAATATCACTGATAGGGCCTTTAAGGATAATTCTGTAACTTAAACAGCACAGAGTTTGAAGTTTGGTGCAGGTGATGTCACTTCAAAGATTTCACTCACAGAAAATAATGTCGTCTGTTAATAGTTTCTAATTTTTGTCTTGTTTGGTGTCTGATGATGGCATACGAGTGCCAAAACAACAAACATATTTTCCCTCCATTAAGTGTTTTATTACATCATTTTTTGCAGAGCTTTGGTTCATTTGTACATAACAAAATTAGTAAAATGTGTTTAATATATTAGCGTCTTTGATTTTACTCTTGTTCTCTGCAGCAAAATTGAAATTTAAAGCAATAATTTGCCTAAATGATCACTTTTGTCTGTAAAACTGAGTCAATTTTTGCTTCTTTCAAGCTGCAACGTCTTGATTCAAATCTTGATCGAGTGTGTTTAGCATCAGCCAAAGAACATAAAAATGTGGAGAGCGGTTCAGATTCTGTAATCGGATCAGGATCCCTCATACTCCTGCTCACATTAGGCTTTATTAGCTTAGAGCAGGATTACTCTGTGTGTGTGTGTGTGTGTGTGTGTGTGTGCGTGCATGCATGTGTGCATGCCTGTGTGTGTGCATGCGTGCATGCATGCCTGTGCATGTGTGTGCATGTGTGTGTGTGCGTGCATGCATGCCTGTGTGCGTGCGTGCATGCGTGCGTGCGTGCGTGCATGCCTGTGTGTGTGTGTGCATGCCTGTGTGTGTGTGTATGCCTGTGTGTGTGCGCATGTGTGCGTGCATGCCTGTGTGTGTGTGTGGTGCATGCCTGTGTTGTGTGTGTGTCTGTGTGTGTGTGTAGCTGTGTGTGTGTGTGCGTGCATGCATGTGTGCATACCTGTGTGTGTGCATGCATGCGTGCATGCCTGTGTGTGTGCATGCGTGTGTGTGCGTGCATGCATGCCTGTGGTGTGTGTGTGTGCGTGCATGCATGTGTGTGTGGTGTGTGCGTGCTTGTGTGTGTGTGTATGCATGCGTGTGTGTGTGCGTGCATGCGTGCGTGCGTGTGTGTGCATGTATGTGTGCGTGTGTGTGTGTGTGTGCGTGTGTGTGTGTATGCGTGTGTGTGTGTGTGTGTGTGTGTTTTCTGTGTGTGTGTGTGTGTGTGTGTGTGTGTGTGTGTGTGTGTGTGTGTGTGTGTGTGTGTGTGTGTGTGTGTGTGTGTGAGTGTGTGTGTTATGTTTCTTTACTTAGCGTGCTGATAAAGCTGTTTCTGCTGAGGCAGAAACACTTTTTTTCTGAGTCAGCTGATTTATCCTCCTGTAATAAAAAACTTATTCCTGCCAATTGGAGCAATAAAGTGCTAATAAATTCACATGGATTCATGCTCCTGCAGAGTTATTTTTTTTAGAATAATCTGATAAAACTGTACTAAAAGTTCTTTAACTAAATCAGAAAAACAGATTTTGTTTAAAATTTTTGAGCAACATTTCTAACAGTTTTTCTGTTGTAGTTTTTTTTGCATTGCTCTTGCGTCTTACCCACTGCCTTTTCTCAGCTGAGGTGAATCCTCTTAGAGGTGGATAATTGGACTAAGATGGCCACGGCGAGAGGGAAAGAGGAAGACGCTGAGTGAAAACATGGAGAGAACGCCTCCGCTCGGTGGGAGCCATGAGCGGGGCAGAAGATGCTGTGTAGCTGTGGTGAGTGCAGAATTAAAACTGTTTCATCATTGCATTCATTGTGTATTTTTCTGAAATCTGGAATTGAAATGATTGAAATTTTCCAAAGTCTGCAGAATTTCTTCAAATGCAAACATGTGAAACAGAAAATCTTTTTGTTTTTTCTCCAATTTTAGTTCCAGGGACCACCAGCAGACCGCCCCTCGTCTCTCAGACACCCTCACCGACTGGCACTGGGACGAGAATGCTTTTCCTCCCATTTTCCATCCCTTTGATCTGGAGAGCGTGCTCTGCTCTCTGTTTCCTCGGCTCCCTGCTGTCAGAGGTCAGAGCTGACAACCTGAACTCTTCTGCTACACGTGCAGGTGGAGGCTCTCAGTGTGGAGAGTACACAAACCAGGTACACCTCCAACACCAACCCAGTTAGTGTTATGGATGTTTTACTGTCAGAATTAGACAAAATTGTAAGAAAAAAACAACTAGGGGTGAATTGTGCAGCTTATTAATGCAAAGGTGAGGATGTCCAGATGAGACTGAAACACAAACCTTAAAATAATCAGTTTGACTAAAAAATATCTGATATTCTTTATTATTTCTGTGTTAATGCCAGCCAACACACATAGCTGGGCCCCATATGGGATCTATACGGGCAAGTCTGGGTCCCAAACAGGGAGTCAAACCCTATGAAAACCCATGTGGGACCCGTTAAAATCTATGTGGGCAAAAATCTTTCTGGGCAAACCCCCATGGGGCCACCCATATAGATCCCATATGGAACCCACCCATGAGTAATGTTGAAAGATGCTTCATCCAGTCACGTGCTACTTTTTTTTTATTTAGGAAAAACAAAAAAAGTAAAAAATCTGGTTATTTTTATTTATAATCAGGTCTTAGGCTAAACTTTGCCATGTTGCAAAGTCACTATCACCAAGACACTCTCCACTTTTTCTCATCGCTGCAAAAAAAAAAAAAGCTTTCCTGTGCACGGGTGTGAGTCAAAATGGGCGAGGCCATGAATGCAAATTCACAGTGTGACATAGATATGTGAGGATTTTCAAATCCTAGCGTTCCACCATCTGTTTTCTATCAGAAGCTAATGCTAATTGGTTTAGAAGACTGTTTTCATGTTCAGCCTGCATGAAAAACCCAGAGTGACTGATTATAATCAGAAATAATCATTAAAATATGGTTTTTCACTCAACCACAACTTTAAAGCCTTGACATAAATAAGTGAAGGCCTGAAAGATCATATTCCTGTTTCCTGACAAAACACCAAAGCGCTCTTTTGACCTTTCCCTCCCCAGCTGATGGACGATGGGATGTGTCGACTGGTGGCCTCTCTGCCTCAGCAGGATGAGCACAGATGTCCAGATCTGTTCCGCTGCACAGACGAGGTTTCCTACTGGCTGGGTGAGAACGAGCAGAGGAAGCAGCAGATTGTGGCTCTGAAGGAGACCATCTCCGAGCTGCAGGAGGAACTCCGGAACCACCGGCATCGCATCAAAGTCCTGGAGCTGCAGGTGACGGAGCAGTGGGTCAGCTGTCAGCCTTTAAACAGTTGACTGCTGGCTCCGGTCATGACGATGCAACAACTTTTATTATTCAATCATTTTCATTTATATTCATTTAGTCACATCATATTTTTTAATTCTCTCCAATTAAAACGTTTTAGGTGAGATTTTTGACTATATTCTCTTTTAAAAACTAAAAGCTTGGTTTGATGGGAACATTTACTAGAGTAATAATGAGATCACTTGTTTGAAGTGATTTTCAGCCTAACGTGGTGTTAAAGCTGGCTTCTATCCGAGCGTGTCCTTGACCTGGAGCTCTAACAGGATTAGACTCTTCCACGTGTCGCCTCGTGTGTCTCAGGTGATGAGCTCTCAGCTGGATCACGAGAGTTCGCAGAGGGTTGGTAGAACTGGACCGTAGTAATAATTAAAGGGATACTAGTGTCCATTAGTCAAAGCAAAAGTGAAACGTATCTCCTCGCAGTGCGTTCGTCTTTTTAACACCTTAATCTAACTGCTGAAATGTCTCCTCAGCCTTCATTAGTGTCTACAGGAGCGGTTCATCACTAAATCAAACAAATCAGCTGTGGTCATGATCTAAAACATGCAGGAAACATGCTGGAAGCAGACTGCAGCACCAGGCATGTCAGCTCCCCTTTACTAAGTCCAACAGACCAGACTGGCACTCAGAAGTTGCAAGTGTGGTATTCTGGCCACAGAGGGCGGTGGGGGTCTGAGTGACATTTCATTAACTCTGTAAAGGGTCATTTTAGCACAAACTGGCTCAAGAAAACTATTTAAAAATGTGAAAAAGTTGCATAGTATGGCTTTAATATTAGAAGTGAAAACTTAAAAAAAATATATTTTTTACTGAGCTTGGGTTCAGGGTTAGACTCCTGGTAAAATGACCCTAGTGTGTGTGCGCATGCATGCCTGTGTGCGTGCGTGCGTGCGTGCGTGCATGCCTGTGTGTGTGTGTGCATGCCTGTGTGTGTGTGTATGCCTGTGTGTGTGTGTGCGTGCATGCATGTGTGCATACCTGTGTGTGTGCATGCATGCGTGCATGCCTGTGTGTGTGCATGCTTGTGTGTGCGTGCATGCATGCCTGTGTGTGTGCATGCATGCATGTGTGCATACCTGTGCGTGCGTGCATGTGTGCGTGCATGCCTGTGTGTGTGTGTGTGTGTGTAGGCCTCTGTGTGTGTGCGCATGCCTGTGTGTGTGCGTGTGTGTGCATGTGTGTGTGTGTGCGTGCATGCATGTGTGCATGCCTGTGTGTGTGCATGCGTGCATGCATGCCTGTGCATGTGTGTGCATGTGTGTGTGTGCGTGCATGCATGCCTGTGCATGTGTGTGCATGTGTGTGCGTGCATGCATGTGTGCATGCCTGTGTGTGCATGCATGCCTGTGTGTGTGTAGGTGTGCATACATGTGTGTGTGCATGCGTGCATGCCTGTGTGTGTGCATGTGTGTACCATTTTTATACCATTTTTGACAACAGTTTTTTTATGAAAACACAAAATTAGTTTAATTAAATATTCAGACTAAAATTGAAGAAAAAAAAGGATCTTTTCTTTTAGAATCTTAATTTTTTACTCTGACAATGTGCTGTTCTGTTATTTAGCTTATAAGGAAAACAAGAACGTCTCAATCAGTACTTTTAATATTTTAAGGTAATCTTTCACAAATCTTTAGATTTTTGTTTTAATCCAAAGTCTAACTTTTTTAATCTTTCTTTCAATTCATTGTTTTCTATGCATGTTACTCCTAAAAGTGTGTTTGTTTTGGGGCAGTATTATCAGACTCAAAAGGCATTTAAAAAATTCTGTGTTTGGATCCTTTAAAAAGCCTAATTTTAATATTTGAATATACAATTTTTAAAAATATAACATCAAAACATTTAGTTCTTGTGTGACTAATCATTATAAGATAAAAAATGTCTCCATTTTAATCATATCTGACCCACTTGTTGCATCCAAACCCACTCCACCAGAGTGAAGAGAAGATGCACCTGAACATCTCTATGGAGCAGCGCTTCCATGAGCTGGAGGTCCATTACACTGAAGCCACCTCCCTGCTGCAGCTCCAGGGATCCCTGATCCTGGACCTGCAGGTTCACCTCCTCTTTTATCTTGATTTATATAAATTAAAGCTTTTTTTTATTTGGATGGAAGAAAACTCCAGTTTCTGTTTACTCTCCAGAACCAGCTCCATAATCTGACTCTTTCAGTGGACAAAGTCAACAGAAACCCCGGCTGTTCCATCAACATCGTCCGTCCCAATCCTCTCCTCAACACTCAGGAAGCCAGACACCCAGGTGAACCATACACTGATCTGTCACCAGGTGGCGCCAAATCCTCCTGATTCTCATATCTCACACACACCCTCCCAGCAGAGATCCAGCATGTGGGGAACTGTCCCATCGACTGCGCCTCCATCTACTACAACGGGGTGAGGAGGTCAGGCCTCTACACCGTGGTGCCGCTGGTGGTCGGCATGCCCGTGGAGGTTTACTGTGACATGGACACAGATGGTGAGAGGAGGGGGGTTCATAGGTCAGGTCTATAACACAAAAACATGAATGTCCCTTCTCCAAATAAGTAGTTTTACAGATAACGCCAACTGTCAAATTTACAGATAAATTAGACAATAACAATCAAATTAATATACAAGCCATTTTCTCCAGCCCCAGGCCAACAGATCATTTCTGTATTATTTTTATTCTTTATTATTTTTTCATGTTGACATAGTGTTAAGAATCCCATACCCACTCCAGTCCAGTTGGTGGCTCGCTAACCACCACAAAACAGCTTGAAGAAGAAGAAATTGGTCGTGTGGAGCTCACAAATCCACTAGAATGAAAAAAAAGAATGATTTTGTGAAAAAAAAATAATAATAAATACCAGCATTTTTTACCATGATTTGTCTGGATTTCACACGGGGGCTTTAAAAACAGATTAATCACAAAAAGCAGATTCATGTTTCCTTTCATACTTGGTACATCCAAATGGTAAATTTTTTAAATGAAGCTGGAAGGAAGGCAGTTCTTGTGTACACTACTTAAAAAAACTGTAACCAAATACCCCATTTCTGGGAATTCTCTGGGAAAATACTAATACCAGATGAGGTTGGGAAAGGGGTGAAACACAGGAGTTTCCTGGCCTAAACGAGAGACTTGACAGGTATGAGGCACAGCCATTACAGAAGAGCAACAAGTGGGTATTAATCAGCAGTTATTACCAAGAAAAAGGAGAATTTAGACAAGTTTCCTGTGTATAATGTCTTTTCTTTTGTGGCCAGAGTACAGTCAGGACTTCGTGTGGTTTCTGCATCCTCAGGTGGCGGCTGGACCGTGATTCAACGGCGGATCGACGGCTCGGTGAGCTTTGACCGAAACTGGAGGGATTACAGAGATGGATTTGGTGACCTGCATTCAGAGTTCTGGTTAGGCAACAACCACATCCACGACCTTAGCACCCAGGGAGACTACAGCCTCCGTATCGACCTGGAGGACTGGAGCGTCCAGCACAAACACGCCGTTTACCAGAGCTTCAGGTCAGTGCCGTGCAGTCACATGTGTAGACCTGCAAAACGTTCTGTGCCGTTATTTCTCCTTGATGTCTGCGTGTGCAGTGTGGAGGATGAGGACCATCAGTACCGCCTTCACGTGTCTGGATTCAGCGGGACGGTGCAGGACTCCTTCAGCTGGTATCATGACAAGCAGGGCTTCAGCACGCCGGACAGTGGTAACATCTGTGCTGAGATCTCACATGGGGGCTGGTGGTACAACCAGTGCTTCTATGCCAATCTTAATGGGGTCTACTACCGGGTAAGAACCAGAACGACTCAACATCACTTGTTTTTTAAAGACAAACCTGTTAATTACCTTTAATCTGCAGGGAGGCCATTACACCCCTAAAGGAAGAGGTCCACTGGGTCCAGATGGGATCGTTTGGTACTCCTGGAAAGACTCTGATTATTACTCTCTACGGAAAGTCAGTATGATGATCCGACCGCGTAGCTTCCACTCACGTTTGTCGCCCTGAATGACCGTAAACGTGACAATAGAGTGGAAACAGGAAGTAGCATCCCTCATGTAAGTGGGGGTGAGATTCTGAGACGATGAGAGCACGCTAGTGATGCATCTAATGGGACGTCCTTCTGTGTGGAAGCAAAAATGGACTTTGGGAACACAACCTTTATGCTGTAGTGACCATATTTTTCTTTCCGTCACAGGAAATGAATTTATTTTTATACAACTTTTTACAGCTTGTTAGTTTGACACACTTAAAATAATAAGTACAATGGGTATTTATGTGTTGAAGCTAATGTGTACCAAGTAAAAGACACTTAAGTGCACTATAACTAAGACAAATCAGTCCAACTTATGCTCTCTCTTTATTACTGCTCAAGTATAAACAACTCAGAAATAAAAGTTCAGTAAGTACTATGTACTGGTTTGGCTTAGTTATATTAACTTGCATTTAAGTGCATTTTACTTTTTAAATATTAGTATCACACCTATTACTGTGTACTTATTACTTTAAGTGCAATCAGTTTGCATGCTTTTTTCAAGTAAGGTTAACTCATCAGGTTTTACAGTGTACAAGTGTTCTTTTTTTGTGATCCGAGCGATTCTGCAGAAGCCCTGAAAGAAAAGCAATAAAAACTATTTTAAAGTTGTCTGATTTTTTAAATATGTTCCTTTTTTATTCTTTCTTGTAATGCTCCTTAATGCCACCAGGGGGCTGCAAAGAGGAACAACAAATACTATTTTAGGAGATGCTGATGCTCATAATTCCCCTCACAAAATGTTTTTTTCTTGGATTCTCCTTGTGAATGTGCATCGTTTCTATTCTTTTTGTTTTCAAATTTTATCCAGCAAGAAACAGAAATGAATGTTGTAAAAAAAAAAAGTATCCCAGTGGATTAAAACTGGGATTCGGGACAATTGAGTCTTGTTTGGAATCATGACACACATTTAGATTCTGGTTCATGACATATTTCAGATTCCTGGAGTGTTCCTGAATTTTTCTACTATTAAAGTAAAAAAAAAAATAAATGCCTTGGCGGCTCCTGATGGTGTATCTCCTAGGCAACCGAGGCAGGACCAAGGCATCAAGGTGAGGTTCCTTGACATTGAGAAACACCCTAGATGTTCAGGATCACTCCAGGAATCTCAAAGATGTAATGAACCGGAAGCTTCTGGAACACCAGTATTACTGAATATGATGCACCAAGGGCAAAGACGCCATCATCCAATAAAGAAACCCGTTTCACAATTAAGATGCTAAAGTTTGGAGCAAATCATGGACACAGAAATTCTTCTGCATTCTCAGTATTTGGTTTTAGGAAGTATGTGCCTAAAACAAGCTGTTTGAAAAGGTTCCTGTTTGTGACATCACAAATGGGGAAATTAAAATACCACTGTAGGAGTCCCAAATATCAGAGCTTCTCAGCTTACAGCAGCCCAAGCAGGGTAGAGATGGGGGCGTGGCCAGCTCCAGCTTGTTTTCTTAAAGTCACGGAGCCCTGAAATGACTCATTCTGGAAGGTATTGAAAATGTCAAGAGTAAAACTGATGAAATCGCTTCACGTGAGAGGGATTTTGTGCAAAGAACGTCATGAGCGTGTTTGGTATGGACCATAGAACTATTATATGTAAAAATATATAACATTTATGTAAAGAAGTTATATGTTCCCCTTTAAAAAGTCCCGACTCCAACCATTTGTTCCTACTGCAGTCTGCGCCGGAGAACGACTAAACATTAAATTATAATTTATAACATTTCTCAAAATGCATCAACAGATAAAGTTGTGGGTCTGAGTTTGATATGATCAAAACCGAGGCTCAAACACGTCGCTGCACCTGATCGCTGCCACCAGCCAAATGAGACACAAAACTCTTTATACAACAAACTGATTTTTATTCCGAGCCACGTCCAAACGAGTGAGGCCCACGAGGACAACCCAGTGAATACAAATCATTCTTTAATAAATCAACTGTTGCTCTTATTCAATGACACTATATAGCAAATATTTCTATACATAAAATATTGTAATGACAAAAAAAGGCACCTGTCAGCTCAATTAGATACATATTTATATAAATTTACGTATATATCTTTAAATGTCTCAAGCAATAAGAAACCAGAGAAATTAGAAGCTGATTGAAAATGGAAAAAGCAAGAACATGACATAATATGTGACGCTTTTACCTCCAACACCAACATTTCCTGAACAAATACAAAGAGAAGCATTGGTGGGAGATAAACGTACAAATCCAATTCTTATTTCACATTTTCTGCTGTCATAATGAGATAAATTCTGTGTGGTTACGGATACAAATAAGGGGCTGGAGCTAATGAGAGCACTTCTCAAAGAGGAGGAAGAAAACGAGAGCGAAGCAGGAAGAAGGTGGAGTTTCCTGTTAGCTTTTGAGGAAACACGAGAAAGGGAAAGGGGGTAAGGCACTGCCAGCAGTGGACATGAAAAGGACAATAATCTGATTTGACTCACAAGATTTAAGAAAGAAATCCCGAGTTTATCCAGTGAGAAATTTGAAAACAGCTTTGGTATCAGAAAATCAAGGTTCTGTAGACACTTAGATGCCGTTTCCTTTACGTGTCTTCCTGAAGAGTCTAGTGTTCCTTCATCATCGCCGCTGACTTCCTGTGTTATAAGCTGTGGACGATGGACCGGAGCAAAGGGTTTACGTACAATCCTCGAGCCAATCATCGTCTCTGAGTGAGCGTGTGTACAAGCGGTGGTGGGAAGCAACAAAAGATGAGTAAAAGTTCAGGAGAGTAAAAGAAGCAACGTAAGCGGAAGCCATCGGGGAGGTTTAGTCCTGTAGTGAGTGGCCGCTCACATCGTAGTGAACTGACCGTGTGCTTGTCTCAGCTTGGCAGCGATCTGCAGAGCCCCAAAAAGAAACGCTTCAGTCATAAAGTTTACTTTAACACCTTCAAATCTACCTTGTGAGGTCTTTACCGTCTCGTAAAACTTGACTTGCTCCTCCAGGTACAGCTGCATGACCCTGTTGTAGTCGTAGATACGGTTGTTATGGAAGTGGTTCATCTCGGCTGAGCAGCAAAGGAAGAGAAACCAGAGGAGCTCAGACATGAGATGATAAACCGCAGCAGGGACACGTCTCTGACGGAGACAGCTTCTTACCTTGTAAGGAGTAAGACATGGTGCTGAGACGTTTGGCCATGGTGCCTTTTTCCTGAGCGGTGATTTTATTGGTGGCCACCAGCTTGTCCCCCTCCTTCACCTTCTCTAAAGCAGCCTGAAAGAGAAAAACTCGTTATTTCATCTATTACTGCAGCATCAGCTGATTTAACACGCGTGTCAAAGGTGAGTTTGTACCTTATGAACCGCGATGGTGTCTGGGAAACATCCCAGAAGACCTTTGTACTCGTTGTTGGTCTCCATGAGGAAGTGCAGGTCTTTCCTTGGCTGAAAAAGAGACAAACAAACAAGAAAAGATAAATGTAAAAGGGAAAAGGTGAGATCCTCCAGTAGGAATCGAAAATAGGAACACAAACAGCAAAGTTTATCTCCGGGGCAGGAAATAGTAGAAGAAGGTGATAAGAGAGAATGGAGGGAAGCTTTAAGTCACTCAGATAACAACCACATGGGTCCAGATGGACAGGCAGTAATCGACCTGCATCCTGGACCAGAGGTCCAATTCACTCTGTCCTGAGAAGGATCCATGTCCATCACTAAACTACAGTCAGCATCAGCACAAGCTTACCAAATGAATCCTTCATCTGGAAGCTGTTGAGACACCAAAAAAAGCCAAAAACTTTATTACAGACGACTAATCGGTGTGTGTGTCCATACACATATTAGAAATAGTGTGTTAAGGCCTAAAGTCACCCTTTTATTTTATATTTTGCATCTAAATGGCAAAAAAAAAAAAAAATATATATATATATATATATATATGAATGAACAAAATAACATGATGAATAATTGTAAAACAACGCATTGTAGCTCTGTTAGCCAGCTAGCGGTGCGTGTTCACAAACGAGAGGCGTTGCAATCACAGAAGTAGTGAAAGAGGCTTAAGGTGCCGTGCATTTTTCCACCTCTAGATGGTGCCCTCTGACCAAAAAAAATCCAGTTTTCTGATATTTAAAGGAACACTTGGAAGTTTTGGCTTGTTTTTAGCACCCCCTAGTGTCCGTTAGCAAAACCAAAAGTGAAACTTATCTCCTCGCTGTGCGTTTGTCTTTTTAACACCTTAATGTCTCCTCAGCCTTCATTAGTGTCTACAGGAGCAGATCACTAAATCAAACAAATCAGCTGTGTTCATGATCTAAAACATGCAGGAAACATGCTGGAAGCAGACTGCAGCACCAGGCATGTCAGCTCCACTTTACTAAGTCGCCACTCTAAAGTTGCAAGTGTGGTATTCTGGCCACAGAGGACGGTGGGGGTCTGAGTGACATTTCATTAACCCTGTAAAAGGTCATTTTAGCACAAACTGGCTCAAGAAAATGATTTAAAATATAAAAAAAGTTGCATAGTATGCCTTTAAAAAACAGACAACTGAAATCAGGAGACATTTAAACTTTTTTCTGTGTTGCAGAATAAAAAAAACAGATTTAAAGGTAATTTAAAAACAGCACATTTTCAAAAATGGTTGTGTTCAGGAAACATTTACAGATACAGATGGTGTGAACTGCTGAGCTGAAAAACAAAGTCTAAGTTAAGCACTGAGACCTTTAAATAATCACTTACAGATCTGCTTTGACAGAAAACAGAAGACATGCAAATAACACTGAAAAAACCCAAAGAGAACCGAAACTGTTTAGTAATTCTGCAACCTCTCTGACACAGTTGTTTGCCAGCAGGTGGGCAGAAGAGAAAATACCACAGAAATACAGCATGGTGTGGTTTGGACCTGAAACTGGGCCAGCTGCAGCAAAGAGAAATCTTCTTCAAAAGCCTCCAGATCACAGTGTTTCACAAGAGAACCAACCTGTTCTGCCACCAACTGGGCGATCTCCTCGTACGTTTTCCCCGCCGCCGTCAAGGCGTCCGTGAGAGTGGACTCACCTGCAGCAGAGAAGGAATGAAGACGTTAGCCAGCAGCATCTGTGCGCCACTCGCAGCATCTGCTTGTGCTTAAATGATTACAAAGGGAAAACGTTTCCTCTGTACCCTGGTATCCACTGCTGGTGAAGACGGTGGACATGTTTTGTAAGGCTTTTCCTATTCTCTGGTATTCTTTTGGCAAAGCTGTCAAAGATGACAAACATAGCGTGGATTAGTTCAAGTTTTCAAAACACTAATAAGGATTTTTTTTAGGCATAAATAAAAATTAGAGACTAAAAAGAGGCGTGGCCTGTGTGCGGTAAACACTCATTAAGTGAACGTACGTCCTGTGCATCTCTTCCAGTGCTCGTGTCCCACCGTCAGGACCTCCTTCACGCTGTCGTCCATGGCTTTGGTAAACCGGCTGAACTGCTCACATTTCTTCTCCCTGTCAGAGAAAAACGCATGAGCTGATTTTCAAACATGTCATAAATCACTGCTTCAGGAGGTCTAGGGCTGATTTAACTCACACATCTAGAGGATCCAGGTCTGAAGCTTCAGGCTCTATCGTGCTGAAGATCATCACGCCAACCGTCTCATCCTTCTCTGCTTTTCTCTTCCCCGTCTTCCAGTCCTGCACCAATCATGGAATCGCCTCAGTCAGGTGACAAATGACAGCTACGAGCTAATGCTACACCCCATCATACCTTCTCATCCTTGTACGTGAGGAAGAGCTGGAATACTTCGCTGCTAGAAACGATCGGGTGTCTGCACATCCTGGTCATCCAACCCTGCAACCGCTCCATACGCATCTTAATAAACTCTTCCTCAAAACGACCTAAACCCACAGGGAATACGCTTTATTCGTTTGTAATCCAGACCTAATGATGAACCACTTTAGGGGGGTGAGGAGCTCACCTGTCACCTGCTTGTCTGGTAAAGACGGGATGGGGATGGCTGACCCAAACTTGTCCAGGAGCCTCTCATACAGCCAATCGAAGTGCTTATATCTGTGATTGACAGGACGATTCGTGGTCTGCAAACCAAAAACAAGGTTAGTAAAGAAGGAGGTGTTTGCTGGTTGGGATGGAAACGGTTCTGCCTGCTTACACTGGCGGTGATTTGGTACTCAATGTAGCTCTTGAGGCCGTACATCTTGGAGCCTTTTTTGGGATCAGCTACGACACAGTCCAGCTGGGTGTCGGGGTAAGACCACACCGGGCCGACCTCTCCCATCTGCACATAGAGCACACACACACAAGTGTAAAACTTAAGCAAGTATCTCACTAGGATGGGAGTTCAAGTCAGCCAGAGGGGAAAGTAGCTTCAGACGGCAGGTTTTGGAGTCTTATTCCTGATATTTGGACATCTCGCCTTGGATTTGATAACAGCAATGCAACTCTATCACTGACTCTGTTTGCTCTGCAACATTAATGCTTTATCTCCACAAACAACATAAGCCTGGAGGAGCTCTGCTGTGTAGTGGAGTTGCTAATGCTAACAGTTAGCTTCTACTAGCTGAGATGTTCTCTGCTGATTCCTGGACGCTAAACCAACAACAGCCTTCCCCGTCGTGAGTCAAGATGGGTGAGTCCATGAATGTTCAGTGACAGTGTGATGTCACACCGTCAGGCTTTTCTAATCCTAGAGTTTTACCGTCTATTTTCTATCAGTAGCTAATGCAGGAGATAGGTGTAGGAGACTATTTTCATGTTCAGCCTGCATGAAAATCAGAAATAATAATTAAAAATGTTTTTTCAGTGTTCCACACCTTAAATCAGATTATGCTAAACGTTGCACTTTTATTAACAGATTGTATAAAATTGCGTCTATATTTAAGGAAAACCTCCATAAACCTACATAAATTGTCAGTTTCTCTTTTTCTTTTGGAAGCTGCTTGCAGAGAAGGTAGAGCTCAGGACCAGACTTGGAGAAACCTGGAAACCTGCACACAGAAAAACAACATTTCTTCATCAACTTCTACACTTTTTGATCAGGTTAAGATAAAAAAAAAGTCGATATATTGACAGATTTTCTTTGAACTAAATTTGTTTCAAATCCTCACTTATTGAGGGATATTTTCATGGATGTTCCTCGTTGTGCCGCTCCACTTTCTCCTGACTCGGATTCTCCGTACCCGCCAGTGGACTTCATGTCGTCCCATTCATCGTCCCACTCATCCAGCTCAGCGCCTGAGGAAGGATTCAGGAGGTTTTAGTGTCAACCAACAAAACAAGACCTTAAAGTGGACTTTTTATTGATTCTAAATGGGAAACGATCAGATTTCCTTTAGTTTTTGTTTGTTTTCAATGAACTGAGAGCATGCAGCCTTAAATGTGGAACTAGCCTCATTAGCCTGAAACCAGTGTGTGGATATAACAGTCCACCACAGCTCATTTCAGGTTTCGCTGTGGGTTAAATTTGTGCCTGAGTACAGTTCTATATGATGGTTAAAAAAAAAAAAAAAAAAAAAAACGTGCATCCTTTAGTTGATGCTCGCACTAAGCTTCTAAATCAGTTTTTCAAAGAAAATGTATTCTGACTTACGGTAAGTGGTTCAATTTTCTGACCATTTCTGCACTAAAAAGGATTGAAAAACTCTAATTGCATCAATTTCCATTCATGCATTTAGTCAGATTAATGCCAAAAACAAAACCACACATTTGAATCAACCTGATTTACTTTTGTATATTAATGCCTCAAAGGGCTGAAGCTTTAATTCTGCACCTCTCTGTAGAAGTCATGCATTTCAATAAAAAACATCATTTTGCATCACATAATGAGGTCACTCTTCAATCTCACGCGCCGTTAAAAACAAAAGAACCCTTTATAGCTGCTCACACACATCCACCAGGCAATGAGCGAATACCTGTGTAATCGATCAGGTAAGGATAAGGGTAGATGTCTTTGACTGAAGAGGGGAAAAGGAACAGGTTGTTATTTTTTCTCCCAGCAACATTTTTTACTTTCTCCTTTCAGAAAAGCAAAAGGAAACTCTCAAATCCAGATGAAGCGATTTGTGCCTCTGAGTCATTTAGTGAGGCGAACTTTTCCACAGGAATTCTGCCCAGACGGCTGAGTCCACACGCTGAAGCAGCTCAGAGTAACGTAGGCATTAAAGCTATCATTTATATTGTGACAAATTAAAACTTTATTTTTACGAGTTATGCATGAACTATTCATAATTAACTTCACATTTTAAAGGCATACTATGCAACTTTTTCATATAATTAAACCTTTACATGTTTAATGAAATGTCACTCAGACCCCCACCGCCCTCTGTGGCCAGAATACCACACTTGCAACTTCAGAGTGGCGGTCCGGTCCTTGTTGGACTTAGTAAAGTGGAGCTAACATGCCTGGTGCTGCAGTCTGCTTCCAGCATGTTTCCTGCATGTTTTAGATCATGAACACAGCTGATTTGTTTGATTTAGTGATGAACCGCTCCTGTAGACACTAATGAAGGCTGAGGAGACATTTCAGCAGTTAGATTAAGGTGTTAAAAAGACAAACGCACAGCGAGGAGATAAGTTTCACTTTTGCTATCACAAACGGACACTAGGGGGTGCTAAAAGCAAGCCAAAACTGCCTAGTATCCCTTTAATAGCTGAAAAACACATTTAAAGCCAGTATCCTTAAACATTTTTAAGTTAAATTTCTGTCTTTTGGAGAATTTGGACCAGAAATGTTATTATATAACGATAACAGGTGTATTCACCAGTTTGTGAACCACAAACAGTGTGGGAGAGTCCGGTTCTGTGGAAGATCTGAGACCGAGTTCATCTACAGGAGTTGATTTAATAATGAATAAATCATTTGCAGCTGTAGCACACAAATCAGATTTACCAGAGACACGCAGCTCGTTTCTTGTTGCTACAGACACAGATCACATGCTGCTCGGCTCTTTAAAACCTGATCTTTGACTTGCATAGGAGGACGGTTTATGGGGCTTACTCCACAGAATAAAGTCACACATCCACATGACTGCACTCGTCCATTTAAATACATTATCTCTGTTTATGGTTCCAGATCAGCGAGCATTCACGCTGAACATAAACATATTCTAAAGCCAGTTAAGTGAGGTTTTAAAACGTCGCCGTGAGTGTTGCCTTTCTCTGGTGTTGCTGGAATTTTGAACCAGGAATTAAATTTACACAACGTGGGAATCTAAAGTCTGTCTCAAACCTTTATTTAGTCAGTTTTCCACTTTTGATTATTTCCAGTTTATGTCAATATTATGTACTTTTATTATTTTTTGTAAACAAAAAAATCTCAATTTAACAGCTGAAAATAAAAACTAAAAGGCTGAATTTGACTTTTGTGTGCAGTATTCAATAGAATAATCAATAAATTAAGAATATTAAATAAAAACAGGTGCTAGGTATGATAAGGGTTTAAGTCTGCTATCCATGGTGGCTCAAACATGCAGCTAAGCGTTCTGACACCCTAACGGTCTGATGAACTGAGTTCTACTGTATGAATAGACCAGGAATCCAGACACAGTCTCAGCTCCTGAGGAAAAACAAAAAATCAGTTTTCACCTGGGCCTTGGTACGCCTGAGGGTGTCCCTGCGATGCCGACCCCCAGGGGTCAGCGGGGGTGCCCTCTGGATTGGACGCCCAGTTGTTGTTGAAGCCCCCTGACGAATCTGCATTCCACACCGACCAGGGATCATTGCCATTGCTGGCCTGTAGGAGACATAAAGAAGAAACTGTGAGGGATGAAAGGCAGGTCTGTACCGGAGAAAGAGAGCAGGGGAACACAGACAGAGTCTGTTTCATGAGAAGCTGACAGTTGTCTTAAAACAACATGCTTTTCCAAACACGTGATGCAGATCTGGCCCACAGCAGGGAGAGATAACTCATCAATGTGCTGCAACTGTTGCATGTAGGAAAAACTAGCCTCTAACAGGACTGAAACGGAATAGGTTAGTGTTCTCAAAAACACACGGCATGCTTTAAAACTCACAGGCAAAGGCATGCAACAGTGTGTGTGTTTTGCAGGTGAAAAAGTCCATAATACAAACCAAACTAAGGTGCTTAAATGCAGAATTAGAGGTTTTAATGCTGTTTAATGCAGCTAAACTACAGTGTACTTGTTTGTTATTCAGCGTGTGTGTAGTTTGCAAAATAAATCAACACGTGATTGGCATTTTAATAAATAACTCTGATGAAATGCATGAGATTCGGCTGCAAAACTGATTCAGTTGTGTGATTTAAGGTGATTGAATAAATGGTGCTAATTCACGACTCAGAGTGGAGCTGATTGGAGTGGTCTGTGTGTCAGCACGGATGTGAATGAAGAAGATCATGCTTTCTTTTGTTTTTGGGAAAAAGCAGACCAATCAGATGGCTTTGGGGTGAGAACGGGTGAGGGCAAGAAGGCTCTAATGCCTCTTCCTCACCCCGCCCCCAAGCGGCGTTTACCTCCTCAGGGGACGAGAGAAAGGGGGAAACTGGGGTGTCGGGGGAGTCCGGCGGGGCACTCAAGGCCCCGGCATCCACCTTGAGGGGAACAGAAGGTGACATCATCACAAAGCGCCTGCGCTGCAGGTGAATACTGAGCGGGGAGGAGGAGGGGTTAAAGTGAAGCTTGCAGGAGTGTGCTCTAGTACAAAAGCTGAGACATTTCCTGCCGTGGCTCCTATTTTTCACTGATCCAGCAGTGTGCACCCTTTTTTTTATTTGTGGAACTTCCTGGTTGCTCATTTCCTCTCTGCCCGGCATTACTCAAACCAAAATCTGCTTCGGTTGGAGATTAGATCTCGTACAGCAGCCGCTTTCACTTCTGCATCTGAGGTTCACAGGAACTGCAGGAACATCAGAACAATTTGGTCATCCATTTCTGCTTTGGTGGCTTTTCCTTCAACGTCACCGCATCACACACGCTTGTGAAGGAACACCAGCAGCTGGATGATTATGCTTTATACACTCACTGGCCACTTTATTGGGTACACCTGTCCAACTGCTCGTTAACACAAATGACTAATCAGCCAATCACACGGTGGCACCTCAATGCATTTAGGCATGTTGACATGGTCAAGACGATCTGCTGCAGTTCAAACCGAGCTTCAGAACGGGGAAGAAAGGTGATTTAAGTGACTTTGAACGTGGCATGGTTGTTGGTGCCAGACGGGCTGAAACTGCTGATCTTCTGGGATTGTCACGCACAACCATCTCTAGGGTTTACCGAGAACGGTCTGAAAAAGGGAAAACATCCAGTGAGCGGCAGTTCTGTGGGTGAAAATGCCTTGTTGATGCCAGAGGTCAGAGGAGAATGGCCAGACTGTTTGGAGCTGAGAAAGGCAACAGTAACTCAAATATCCACTCGTTACAACCAAGGTATGCAGAAGAGCATCTCTGAACGCACAACACGTGGAACCTTGAGGCAGATGGGCTACAGCAGCAGAAGACCACACCAGGTGCCACTCCTGTCAGCTAAGAACAGGAAACTGAGGCTACAATTCACACAGGCTCACCAACACTGGACAATAGAAGATTGGAAAAATGTTGCCTGGTCTGATGAGTCTCGATTTCTGCTGCGACATTCAGATGTTAGGGTCAGAATTTGGCATCAACAACATGAAAGCATGGATCCATCCTGCCTTGTATCAACGGTTCAGGCTGCTGGTGGTGGTGTACTGGTGTGGGGGACATTTTCTTGGCACCTACTAATTGATCATCGTTGCAACGCCACAGCCTACCTGAGTATTGTTGCTGACCATGTCCATCCCTTTATGACCACAGTGTACCCATCTACTTCCAGCAGGATAATGCTCCATGTCATAAAGCTGGAATCATCTCAGACTGGTTTCTTGAACATGACAATAAGTTCCCTGTACTCAAATGGCCTCCACAGTCACCAGATCTCAATCCAACAGAGCACCTTTGGGATGTGGTGGAACAGGAGATTCATCATGGATGAGCAGCCGACAAATCTGCAGCAACTGCGTGATGCTATCATGTCAATATGAACCAAAACCTCTGAGGAATGTTTCCAGTACCTTGTTGAATCTATGCCACGAAGGATTAAGGCAGTTCTGAAGGCAAAAGGGGGTCCAACCCGGTACTAGCAAGGTGTACCCAATAAAGTGGCCGGTGAGTGTATATCTGAAGTTCAGTTTGAAGCACCAGCGCCTTCATTACCTGGTTTTGTGCGGGTGCTGATGGAGGTGCAAATGCATCGAAGATGGACAGATCCGGTGACGCTGCGTTTCCTACACTGGCAGTAGGTGCGGTGGTTCCTCCTCCTTGGAATGCAGGAAACTGCTTATTGAGCTACAAACAAAAGAAAAGAGACTTAATGATTTCTAAAGGAACATTCCACTATGGTAACATAATCATCTCCTTGGCAGTCCTCTCCTGGATTTGCAAACAACTTATGACAGCACAAGCTAGTGACTAACACATATGCTTCGCTACTTAACACAGCAGCTGAGCTGCTCTTAAATGCGTCATTAGAATAAAACTCAGAAAGTCTCGGAATAAAGCTCTAGATGTTTTTATTTAATTCAGATCATTCTCTCATCTGTAAGAATTTAGAATCTGGACACAGAATCAAAAGAGTCAGTCAAGAACGAACACACATCCACATGAAGCTGGTGTTTCCATCAGTCTCTCTCACATGTAAACAAATACACGACCGGCAGAAAGTGTTTAAAGATAAGCTAAACTGTTAGCATCACAGACTCGACTTTTAATCTGACTTGGCATTTAAATGATGAAGTCAGAGTTACTGGATCAAGCTGAACCCACTCACACTCATACATTACAACACCAGAGTCAGCAAAACCTCAGAAGCAGCCGCATCCTGTTATGAAAGTCAGGCAAGAAACAGCCAAATGGTGTGTGTACGCGAGCACAGATAACACCAAAATACCATGATTAGAGCGCCCAGAGGGAAAGAGTAAACAATATTTGTGCTCTGATCATTTGCCTGACATGTTAACCTTAAACCATATAACAAATGTTATTGCTTTTTGTTGGTGTTGATAACTAGAAGTACAATGTGTGCTGTAAAATATCTGCTGTGTCAGTGAATCTTACCTCGATGTAATCTTCAGGCACCAGTCCAACCTGCCCTTTTGAGTTCTGTGCTTCGACCCAGCCACCTCCGATACTCTAGAATAAAGTAAAAACCAGCTAAATGTCAGCATGAGAGTATTCACACGCCAGTGGAAATAACATTAAAACTAGTATCTGCAGCTCATTAGTATTCATTCCTTAAGTGTGCTATCTCAGTTCTCACAATGTTTCCACATCAGGTCAATCTCTGTTTGCAGTTTGACACATAAAACTCTCATTCACTTGTTTGTTTATTACTGTTTTTTCAATAAATCTGCTGTGGTCTTTAGAATGAATGAATTGCGAGTCATTTTTTGTGGGAAAAAAAAAAGCTCTGGCGCTCCTGTTTCAGGAGCTAGAAGTTAGCCGGAGGAGCAGGGGGCAGAAAACGGCCGGATCTTACGCATTAATGTTCATAATATACGATCATCTCGCTTCTGATTGGCTAACAGCAACGCGACTCTTCCACTGCCTCCGTTTGCTCTGCAATGTTGATGTTTCATCTCCACAAATAAGCCTGGAGTTCTGCCATGTTGTGGAGTTGCTAGTGCTAACGTTAGCTTCTACTAGCCAAGACGCACTCTACTTTCTCCTGGACGCTAAATCAACAACAGCATTCCCCGTCGTTAGCCAAGATGGGCGGGTCCATGAATGCTAATTTAAAGTGTGACGTAGATCTGTAAGCTTTTTCTCACCAGAGCGTTTTGTTTATTTTCTATCGGCGGCTAATGCAGGAAATAGGGGTAGAAGACTGTTTTCATGTTCAGCCTGCATGTTTAACTCAGAGTGAACTTGCTCTTTAAAAAACTACCTTAATTATGCCTTATACTCTTTTTTTTTCAATACAAGCCTAAGAAAGGCTTTATTTATGTTTGTGAAAAGTTCAGTTAGAAGTTCACACACAGCTTCAATGAGAAGTTATAAGGTCACACACAGCAGAAGCACCGTCTGAAGTGACTCGTTATAAATCTCAGGAGACAGCATCCAAGAAACTTTAATCTCACATTTGCTTAAAATAATAATAAATTATCATCTTGTCTCCTTGAATTAAGTGTACTTTATCATGACTCTGAACTCCCGACACAGAGCTTAAAAAGTTTGGACGATACCCTTCATTTGAAGGACATCTGGGCTGATAGCTAAAGAACAAAATCAAACCCACAACAATCAGGGAGAAAAACATTTAGACAGAACTGAGGAGTTTTGGGTAAAGACAGGAAACAAAAACCCGGTTAACTATAAACCTAAAAGTCCTTCCTGATACGGCTGCTCCTGACAGATTAGCCAATATGCAGGTCAGCAATCTTTGAACTTTTGGCGACTCACAGCAGTGACATCATATTTGTTCATGTTGTACAATCGTTTATGTGACAACGCTTTTGTTGCGACATGAGGTCACGTGTTCTGTAATGTAGTGTGCGCACAGACGCAATAATAAGGTAAACAAAATGAATTACTGATAATTCCTAACGTGAGTTTCAGCTAAATTTACCTGGTTGGTGATGGTGACGGTCTCACCTTCTCTCACTGTCAGCTCATTGTTTCCAGGCTCAGCTGTGAAGTCGTATAAAACCTGTGCCTGAAACGCAGTCAAGAAAGAATCCATTAGGCCTAGAGGATGACTAATGGAACTGGTGTGTGTGTGTGTAAGCTAGCACACATGTTAGGACATTTCTCAAGTCTTCAGCAAAGCAGGGGGAAAACGAGGGCACAGTAAAACAGACCAAACTAGTTCTTTTAGTCACATTTTGCAGAGTGATTACTAAATTCCAGGTTTAACTGAAGTAAATCTGGTGTATTACAGCAGCCTAGACGTCCTCTCACACTGACCCACATCTACTAATCTGTTCTTTCCCCCTCAGGGCCACACAAGAGCAAACACACATTATTTATTCATCAGCAAGAGGGGAAACTTTTCCCTGCAGCTCGTGAGTCACTAAAAGAATCAACTAGTTCATTAACCAGAGAGGAATGCAACGCAGAACTAAGATTTAACTTCATGCTCGCCTCCAAAACGTCTGACAGATGCTTTTAATAAAGTGTCAACATAAAAGGGAAAGAACCTTAGTTCTGAGTAGGTGCCATGAAATCATATGATTTATTTAAGAGTGTTTATATTTGAAATTCCACTCATTTTGTTTTTTCGTTTTATTTTAGGTGTTTGATTTTTGCAAGTTAGATATTCTATACGGGGTTGCATGATTAATGTGTCAATGGAATAAGGTTTTTCTAGCTTTAAACAGCACAAATATACTAGTTAGGATTATTTATAACAATATTTTTAAAAGTATAAAACAAAAACACACATTTTACTAGCATTTAGCTTGAATTTAGCATAAAAATATCTGTATTTAATTTGATTTTCCCATGTAAATATAACTGTAATGATATGAAAAAATATAACATGCTGAGATTAAAACGTCAACCCGTTATCTTTAAATTACTGAATAATTACAATTCAGCTCAAATTCTATATATTTTGTCTGCATCTACATCTTGACATTAATAAATTATCTAGCACTCACTGATCCATTTAAAAGCTTCCCAGCAGGATGTAGAATACAAAACACTTATTCAAATGGACTACAAATAGACATATATTCAATAATAAAAGGTTTAAAGTAATGAATATTTATAATATACAACATTGTATCTGTCTATTTTTAAATTATATGAACCTTCCTGTTTACTTGAGTAACATTTTCAGCTTATAAAAGCTAAAATGACTAATTTCAGTCATGCTTTGACCACTTCTACTAAAGGACTACATTTCCCAGAATTCCACCGGCGCAGCAGTGACCCGTAACGGGAGGTAGTAAAATGTCACAAGACACTTTTTTAATGAGACACATTTTCCATGTTTACCATAAAAAGAGACTTTTGTTTTTAACACGCACGCATGTACCGACTAAGACGTTGTTATTATGAATAATTGGATGTTTTCAGCTCGCTGAATGTTGACTGTATTACGAGAGAAACTACAACTCCGAACATTTACTAAACAACAGTTGTCAGCTGAAGCTACAGGAGGCTGCTACAGCTAGCACAACAATATAAAAACACCTAAGAAGTTAGCAGGCTCACCTTTAGCGCCATGGTGGCAGCATTGATTAATTATTTAAAAACAAACCAAACAGGCCCAGTGGTTTTCGAGATTTTCTGTCCTCAGCTGGTCATTTCCCCCCCTCCTCCGCCTCCTCTTCGTTCCCCGCTGTTCTTCAACTGAAGGCGGACAAAAATACTCCTCTTCGCCCTGCTCGGAACCCACCTTAACACCGTCACTGATACTCTATAAAACCGGGTAGTTGTTTAAGAAAACCGAACAAGGTGGGAAATAAAGAAAGGTAAAAGAGAGGAAACTTGTTCAGGGAGAAGTTTGAACCGCGTAGAGAGCTGCTGACAGCACAGAGGAGGGAGTGACCTGCGATAGGGTGAGAAACCGGAAAGGTAGTCCAGGTCCGATATGGCTCAGAAATAAAACATGCGGTCAGTCTGAGAAAAAGTGAGAATAAAGCGAAAATGGTATATATATTTTAAAAAATGACAAGTAAAACTAAACTTTGTCACTACTATAGCCAACTAAAAGCTCTATAATACTGTTTTAACTCATACATATATTTATGTACTAGTTTTAATTGTGATTATATTTAATTTTTAAGTTTGTGTTTTATGCTACAGCTTATATTTTTTGTTAAACCATGTTGTGTACTGACAGTTCTGTAGCTGACAGCTCAAAAGGAGTGACCTCACCCTGAATCCATTTCTTAGTTTAATGGCCCCCCCTGCTGGTTTCAATTTGACATTACACCGCACACCCAATTTTCGAATAGAATAGAATAGAATAGAATAGAATAGAATAGAATAGAATAGAATAGAATAAACTTTATTGATCCCACAGTGGGGAAATTCACTTGTCACAGCAGCACCATCACTCAAAGGGTAATTAGAAGAAAGATGGATGGATGAATGGATGAAGGAAGGAAGGAAGGAAGGAAGGAAGGAAGGAAGGAAGGAAGGAAGGAAGGAAGGAAGGAAGGAAGGAAGGAAGGAAGGAAGGAAGGAAGGAAGGAAGGAAGTAGCCTAGTGAACTAGACCAAATTCTTAAATAAATAAAAGTAAACATTCTGAAAATAAGTGTGCTGCTCCGTCACAGCTGATGTGGGTCAGACATCTGACTGAGATGACTCATGGTTGCATCTGGCTTGTGTGATGCTTTGAGATCACCCAGGAGAAGCTGAAGAGTGTTACTGAGGATAGAAATGTCCGGTCTTCCTTCTTGCCTGTTACCTCTGTGATCTGATGGATACATAGAAAACAAACATGCAAAGAAACATTTAAACTTAAAAATTATAATTTAATCTATGCAGAAAAGAGCTATCATTTACTGCAGCTTGATATGCCAGGTTTTATGGTGGAGTGTAATTTCCTATGGCCCCTATTTTAGCCTCACTCTACTGGTTGCCCGTTCATTTCAGGATTTATTTCAAAGTTCTTTTATTTGTATAGCACCTTGGGTCTAAGCGGGTTATTTAAATAAAGTTGTGTTGGATAGAGTAACAGGATGGATTTTCTGTACTGGTTAGTTTTGATGGATTAATTTATCTACCATCTCTCATCTAATTATACATTCATCCTTTATTATAGGTTTATTTATTCTGATGGTTTTTATTGGCTCTGATGTTGCATGTCCATAAAAACCATTGAAAAATACAGAACACAGGTCTGAACATGATAAAACAGCTCCAAAATGAAGCTTTCTGAAGAAGTCTTCTCATTACTGTGTAAAGCCTTAGTGTGGGGATCCCATTAACGACTTATAGTCCTTTATCTTTACTAAATCCTTTCAAAGTTGTGGGTGTGAAGACGTCCCGACACAATAAGACATTATAACATCAGTTCTTGGTTCTTTTTTGTAAATTAAAGCTGGAAATTGATCAGCAAGCTACAGTTATTTTATTAAAGTTTCACTCATTTTGTTTCTCTTTCCAAAAATCTCCAAAGCTGTTATAGGAGAAACATGAATTTGACTGTTCTGATATGTTCTTAACCCATACAGAATAATTAGTTTTACTTTATTGAAAAAAGGAAAGCAGATGTTATCTGGAGATCCTCCACCAGAGGGCAGCAGACTAGTAAAAGACTGTCAATAACAGGTTTTAGATGGAATAACTCATCCTATGACTCTATCTGGATGCTTTAATACCAGAAGTGGTTTGATATGAATTTGCAACAATATTTTACAAGGGGTTAATAATCCCAGATTAGCTTTTTTATTACATTTTTCAAAATAAAGGTTGCATCTGTATGAACTAATGCTAATTGATTCATCCCATTCCATCATTAAAGCCATACTATGCAACTTTTTCATATTTTTAAATCATTTACTTGAGCCAGTTTGTGCTAAAATGACCCTTTACAGGGTTAATGAAATGTCACTCAGACCCCCACCGCCCTCTGAGGCCAGAATACCGCACTTGCAACTTCAGAGTGGCGGTCTGGTCTCTGTTGGACTTAGTAAAAAGGAGCTGACATGCCTGGCGCTGCAGTCTGCTTCCAGCATGTTTCCTGCATGTTTTAGATCATGAACACAGCTGATTTGTTTGATTTAGTGATGAACCGCTCCTGTAGACACTAATGAAGGCTGAGGAGACATTTCAGCAGTTAGATTAAGGTGTTAGAAAGAGGAACGCACAGCGAGGAGATACGTTTTACTTTTGCTTTCATTAACGGACACTAGGGGGTGCTAAAAACAAGCCAAAACTGCATAGTATCCCTTTAATACACTAAGCCATTTTCTCATTTACTCAGTTAAGTGATAAAAATGAACTTTTAAATTAAAATATGAGCCAGATCTAAGAATGTCTAAATGGTTTTCAGAATAGTTGTTTATTAGGTAAGTATTTAAATTATTCAAGGTGTTTTTTCACCTTTTTCAGTATATTTATTGCTCTTTTTCTGCCGTCACAAGTCAACAGATGTTACAAAGTTTAAAATCGAGTTAAAAGAAAACTTCACAATCTTTATTTGCTGCCTGAAGCAGCATGTGTGAGCCACTGCTTGACTAATAGTTTCACCAGCCTCGATGATAAATAAATAAGCGGCTGAACTTGTGCAATGTCGACAAAAAGTTGAGCAAACACAGCAGCAGCCTCCACCTTCAGAAACTGGACTTTAAGATGACGCAGCTAGAAAAAAAAGCATAGAAGAGATGAAGTAATGATTCAGCAATAAAGAAAATGATGCGTGTTTCAGATTATGCATCAAATTCCTATTTATAGCTTGAGTTTATTGGCATGGAGTGAGATAAAATGCCTCTTTAAAGAACAAAAGCATCAGTAAATAATGGTGCTGAAAGTGTGTTGTGTTTCTTCTCATCCCGAAGCATTTGGGAGTCCAACATTCCTGGAAAATGAGACTCATCTGGGTCAACTAAAAGTGTTTGAAACACGAGAAGACGAGAGGGAGAGACGGGTGAAAGCCATGCTGAAAGGTGGTCAGTCTGACTCTCTTTTGTCTACTTCTCAGACAGTTAAACACGTGAATTTATGTTAAAACAGGTGGAAATGGACCCGTAAACAGCCGAGGGTAACTTCAACACCAAGTCACTATAGTGAATTAAACAGGAGCTCATGGAGAAGCATGTAAACAATCTAAAAGTGTTAAATATTTTAACGCTGTTCACACCTGAGCTCGTGTGATTTTACACCGACTCAAACATTAATTATCAAGCATCAACCTTAAATATATCACTGAACTAAAGAAAAAACACTAAACAGCACAAAAACTGCTGATGTCATCCCTACAAGGTCGAATTCTGAATACGAGCATTTCATGAGCTCATCTAGCAGCGCAGGTGTGTCGTCGAAGGAGGGTGGGTGGGAAGGTGTTTTGGCAACTCTGTAGCCATTGTGCTCAGTTTGACGGTCTCCGACTGCACGGACACATCATGTCTGCTCTGCTCTCGTTATTCTTCATCTCACTGGCCTTGGGAAAAGCTGCATGGGCCTTAAACTACAGCTTACCGTACTCAACGTACCTGGATGCAAATCAACAAGTGTACCTGAAGTGGGGTTTTGATAATCTGCAAGGAAACATTACATTCCAACTGACCATCAACACAGTGGGATGGCTGGGCTTTGGTTTCAGTGCAAACGGAGGCATGGAAAACGCGGACATTGTCATTGGGGGATTTGGATCTAATGGGAGCTATTTTAAGGTAACTTTTTACTCTTACATATATATATATATATATATATATATATATATATATATATATATATATATATATATATATATATATATATACATATATTAGGGGTGGGACTCGATTGAAAAAATTTAATAGAATTAATTAGAGGCTTTGTAATTAATTAATCTTGATTAATCGCATTTTAATCGTTCAACAAAATTTGCCTCAAAATCAATTTTTTAAATTAAAAATAACGAGACAGAATCACACAATAGAGTTCTGAGGATTTTTAGAGGTGCAGCGTGACGATATTTATTGATATTTAGGGCATGTATTTTGCTGCTAAACTTCAACATCGCCCGATTGAGGGACCCTCGGGCTTAAATTGTTAAATGCGTTAATTTTCTTAACGCATTGTTTTAATCTAATTAATTAATCACAATTAATGTGTTAAATTCCCACCCCTAAGATATACATATATATATATATATATATATATATATATATATATATATATATATATATATATATATATATATATATATATATATATATATATATATATATATAGTCTCCTGAATAATTTTCCCTATGTTCTTTAGGATTATTATTCCACAGGGGAAGTCATGCCTGTAGTGGACACTAAGCAGAGCTACTCTCTCCTCTCCATGTCTGAAAACAATGGTCAAACTGTGATGACATTTCGGAGGCCTATAAATACCACTGACACCCAAGACTTTCTCATCACCGTAAGGAACTTTTGTTTTTTCTTTCTACCTCATGTTAGTATAGTGGCAAACCAGAAAAGCACCCCAAAAGTTATGAATACCTCTAAAATCATGTAAAGCGATCTGTATAGAGCTGTTTGAATTGACACCTGCAGTTTTAAGAAAATTTACTGTACATCAAACTCAAAGTGTAATTTATAACTTCAAACAAACAGAAACAGACTTATTGTGTGTTTAGTCTGATGTCAGCAAAATTCTTGTCTCAGGGCAAACAATCGATGTTCAATACATTATTTACGGCTATAATTCTTTTATCGACTCACAATGCCAAATTTCTGTGTAAGATGAGGAAATCAGGACAAAGAGATAATAAGAACCTTTATTGTTTACTGGCCTCTGTTGAAAACCAGGGAGCGGTAAAAGCAGAATTATCACAAAACAAAATCAAAGTTTGTCAGGAAAAGCTCCAGGGGGTTTATGTGTGACCTCTGATCGCTTCACATCAGGTTATTCTCTGTTGCTGCTATAAATGAAAAATGGTTGCAAATAATTTCATTGTTACAACTAGATCATCTGTTGAGTCTGAGTGTTGGACTTGAACATCCAGGCATTCTGCCTTCAGCTGGGTACACTGTAAGAAATGAAATGTTGAATTAACTTAACTAAGTCATGTCAACTGGTTCCACTAAACCTAGTTGCTTAAATGTGAAGAGTATGTGGTGTTATGGTTAAAGTAACAATGTGTAGTTTTTATTGATAATCTCTGGAAATGTCCATCAAAATGTTGGTGAAAATGAATAAAATGATGCCCAGTTTTTGAAAAATATTGGTGGCTTCGTAACATATAGCCATAAAAATCGGGTTTAAAACACATGGGAGCGGGTCTAATATGGTGTATAAGGCCCAATCCCAATTCTCGCACTTCTACCCTTGCGCCCTTCAATTGCGCGTTCCAGTCCAGGAATGCGAGTGCGTAGGGTGTCCCAATCCTCAAGTGCCAAAGTTGACCACGCCCCTTTTGCACCCTTCATCTGCACTTTGCCCAAGTCTGCATCAATGCAGACTTCAGGCAAGGGTATTAGCCACAATCCATTGCTGCGTGGGAAGTTTGGGAAGAAGGCGGAGCAATGGCTCAAGTACCTTTTCTGAAAACATGTATTTTCAAATGAAAGAAGTTAATTTTAAGACGATTAATAATATTTATTCATGCTCTGATTGTGTTAGACTAAGATTTAATGTGGACAGCAATGAATGTAAATTTTGTTTGTTTGAAAGTTGTTAATAAAGATTTTTTTAAAAGTAGCACAAATAGCCTTACTGCGCACCTCCTCTAAGTGCACTTCACAGAAGACCGTAGGGCGCAGTGCGTGTATTGGGATTGGGCCGATGTCTGGGCGACGCCATATTAGACGCCATGTTTCCTGCTATGGGAGCCTGTGAGGACAAAATGCATTTACTGATTTATAACAAACAGTTACAAAACGTTCGCCATTCATAAACGTTGTTTTACACATTTACCTCTTCACTTGCTGCCAGTGATGAAAGGGAGTCTGATGTGTTTGTCATTTTGCTGGAGGTTGCACTCCCAGGGTTTTTGACCCTAATGGCCATCCGTTGCTAAGGTCTTACTTGAACACAAAAATACCGCTTGCTTGCAATGATTTAGGTATATACTGCCCCCTATCGCCAAGGAAAATACAGTCACTTTAAGTTAATTCAACATTTCATTTCTTAGAGTGTAGTTTTCCAGTATGAGGATAATGGTAACAGGATGAGATGCTGCCCAGGATTTCTTTCTCCAGTGAATGAGAGAAATACAAGTTCTGTAATAGAAAACTACAGGGTTATATTTGCAGTTTCATCCCCACCCAACAAATTTCTTTGTGCTTAATTTCTTTTTAAACATACTAGGTTTCTGGGTTGTTCCTTTTTGATCATATTTGACTAAAGTAGCCATTTGTCTTGCAGGATAAACCCATAAATGTGATCTATGCCTACGGACAAACAGATACGATTCAATACCACGGCAACTTCCGAGGACACAAGCAACTGAATTTGCTCAGCTATTCAGGATCTGACCAACGTTAGTAATACCACATTTTTGCTGATAAATCAATTTTTGTGCACCTAAGCTGACCTTTTGCACAAACATTTCTTTGTATGATACCTTGGTTTCTATATCCAATTTACAATCAACCAAATAGGTACAATACAAAAAAAATTACAGGAGTCTTGTTAAATAGATTAATACAACTGATACATGAGCTCATTTGTTTGTACAGCTCTGGAATTATTTATGATCATCCAGATAAAATATTAAGTATCAGCCTTGAAGAAGTCCTTAACCCATTAGGGCCTGAGACATTGCTATGTTAAAGAAAATGTTCTTTAAACTAAACTTGTTATTGTTTAATATCAACAAAACAACTGTTTGATAATTATTTTTATTTAATTATGTCATTTTTTAGGAATACAACAGTAATAGACTAATAAAACTGGCCCTCCATCAGGAGGCTAAAGACATGGTTTATGATGAAAGTACTAATCCTAATCCTCCATTAGAAGAGGTTTGGTGCTAATATGCTAAATTTGAAGCTGAAAAATGAAAAAAACAAAAAGATGCTGCGTAGTTTAAAAATCCTACAAAGAAAATTTCCCTCGAGGTCCAGTGCAGGTGTGTCATCGGAGCGAGGCGGGAGTGTGTTTAGACAACATTATCCTCTGTTTGATGGTTTCAGACCTCACAGAGGCATCATGTCTGCTCTGCTCTCTCTCCTCTATATCTTTACGACAACAACACTAGCAACTGCAACCTTGTCTAAATCGATGTACCTGGATTCAAATGAACTGGTCAACCTGAAGTGGGGTTTTGATAATCCACAAGGAAGCATTATATTCCAACTGACCATCAACACAGTGGGATGGCTGGGCCTTGGTTTCAGTCCAAACGGAGGCATGGATAACGCGGACATCGTCATGGGGGGAGTTGGATCCAATGGGAGCTATTTTAAGGTAACTTTTATCCTTAAATCTATCAATCGGTTTGTTTCCCAGCACAAAATCAATCATGAGTGAACTTGGTCCCTACGTTTGTAGGATTATTATTCCACAGGAGATGTCATGCCTGTAGCGGACACCAAGCAGAGCTACACTCTCCTCTCCATGACTGAAAAGAACGGTCAAACTGTGATGACATTTCAGAGGCCAGTGAATACAAACGACACCCAAGACTTCGTTATCACCGTAAGGATCAACTTGCTGTTTCCTTTTCCCTCAAAGTCATAGTGGATGCAAATACATGAGTGATGAGTTCATTTACATTCTAGTATTTTCCTTTGGGAATGTTCTTCAGTGTTTCTCAGGCATCTGAACAGTCAATTATGCTGCTTTTTGTGATATGGAGACAATAACGTCTCACATGGCATTTTTATCCATTGAATGACTGAAATTTGATAGTTTCTGTTAACAAAACATATAATATGACCACTGCAGTTACACACACACACACACACACACACACACACACACACACACACACACACACACACGTTTGTCTTTGTATCTTAGTGAAGACCATCCATTGACTTCCATTTATTTTTGTAACTGCATTATGCCTAACCCATACCCTAACCAGAACCAGAACCAGTGTTGCTGTATTCCAAACCCTGACTTTAACTGAAACTTAATTCACACCATGCCTCTAAAACCAACTGGTAGCCATTTTAAAAAAGTGATGACCACACAAATGTCCTCACTTTGAAAAATGACCTCACTCTGTTGGTTAAAAACTTGGGTCCTCAGTATGTAATAAGTACACACACACACACACACACACACACACACACACACACACACACACACACATATTTTCATCTTGTATACATTATACGGACCGTCATTGACTTCCATTAATTTTAGTGACTGGATTGTGTCTAACCCTAACCCTAACCACCCTAACCATAACCAATATATCCCTAACCCTTTCTCACCTTCCCCTCACCCCATCCTAACCTTAACCCTCTTTCTATTTCTAGTCTATTTCTAATCTTAAAACAAATACTACTAAGCACAGCACATGACAAGACACTCTGACCACAGTTTGGGTTCATCCAACAAAGCTCATGCACCCACGAGGTACCTGCCTCATTGCACCTTACACAGCATCTCAATAGGTTGATTGCTGACGGCCTCTCGGAACAACCACTTGCAAAAGCACTTCCCATAACGACCAGAAACCAGATGCTCAAGACTGGACCTGATCTCGAGCGAGCGTGCACACCTTTGGTTTCCATACCAAACTCTGTGGAGCCATCGGGCAGCAGGAGGAATCCATTGAGACCAATCACCCAAACCTAACCATAACCAATCTATCCCTAACCCTAGCCTTAACTAGAACTTAATTCACACCATACATCTAAAACTAATGAGTAGAGCTCTGGAACATTGTACCAAAGTGAGGACCATGCAAAAGGTCCTCACTTTGAAACTAATAATGTCCTCACTTCACAGGTGAAAAGTTTGTCATTGGTCCCCACTTTGATGTATAGACAAGTACACACACACATACACACTGGCTTCCTGGGTTCTGGAAGATTGCTGCCTTTTGGCTTTTTCTTTTTTTTGACTAAAATATCCATTTGTGTTGCAGGATAAATCCATTTATATAATCTATGCCTACGGACTAACAGATGACATCACATACCACGAAAAGCGTCGAGGCCAAGAGCAAGTGAATCTGTTCAACTACAACGCGGCACGCCGGCTCTGCACTTCCTGGATTGTGAGCGCGGGAGCATTCCTGCTTTTGCTGCTCTGGATTGATATCATGTAACATGAACTCATGAGCAACATATCACTGTCATGTTTTACAAAAGAAAAAAGAAATCTTTATGATTTCTAAGCTAAATTATGCAAATGTCGAGTAGCACTGTGACAATCATTTGACAATCATAGTGATTCTTAAACATAGGTTTGGGTTTAAAATCTTCTGAAGCTTTAGTTAATGTTTTGTAATTAGATTGTTTCCCAGCATACATTTTTTTAACTGTAAACACCAGGTTTACAATGAGTTAATTACTATTTTTGTTCTAAACTGTATTATTTAATGAGGTGAAATGTATTTATCTTCATTTTTTATGCATTAGTGTTAGTATCACCAATGCTCTGGCTCTGTTGCATGATCTGCAAATCTAGTTTTATTTAATAGTTATAAAAGATATATGATTATTTTTAAATAAACAACATTAAGACAATCAGTTCTGCAGTCTTATAGAGCAGGGGTTCCCAAAACCTTTTTCTTGAGGACCCCCTTGCCTGTGTCCAAGATAAGCCAGGACCCCCAACTCCAACTCCTTCACGCATAACACATTCAATGTGATCATTTACAAACTTTATACAGACATACAGAGTTATAACCTTTATATGGAGTTCTGATTATACTGTAGGGTGGTATTGGGATATTATAAATGTCATTTTTATAAATAAAATCTTGCTAACCTCACATACTCAGCAAAGACAAATTGGGGGTCCTGACCCTCAATGAGATTTTATGCTGTCATGTGTGGTTTCAAATAATTAAAGTTTTTTTTTAACGTTTAGGGATTACAAACCGTAAACCTGATCTAAAATAGCTAAAAAGCCCCCAAAAATAATATTTTGTTTTCAATTTTGAGGATCTGTTTTAATCAGACTGTTTGTTTTGAATAGTAATGGGGAAACAAAGTTTATTGCCTCATTTTGAGTTTTCACAAACACAATAAAAGTTTATTGGATCACAGACTGTACTGTTGAATGAAAACTAAGGATTTCAAATTTTGCTCAGATGCCAAATAAAGCACCCTTTTATCTGACTACCTAATTGTTGTGGGGTTTTTTTCTGGCTATAGGCAAAAAAAAAGTACACTATATAGGTAATCATAGTAAATGGTAGCCTGACAAGCCATCCTACTGTATTCATGTAAATATATAGGCTGGCCATGGCCAATGAAGTTGTTGGGGCGGAATCTACAGTTGTTTTTCAAACTGTCTCCGCACACAGCGCTAGGACCAATCAGAGCAACAAACAATGTGACATATTCATCGCTAGGGAAATCAGTCAACGGGGCAGTGCGCCATTCACTGTCCAAAAAGAAGAAGAAGAAGGAAATACATTTTTTTTTCAAAATAAAGGATTTTAGTGCCTCTATCTGCTCATGCCTCAAAGAAAGAAAGCCCAAGTCGAAATCGTCCAAAGTTGATGCCAAAGCCATTTCAAATGAGCGTCTTTCCTGAGCCAACACCATCTTTGTAGTTTTTCTTCATTACAGCTCTGGTGCTAAGCCGGCACAATGTCTTTCTACAAACATAGAGCACTGTGATTGGCCCAACCTAAAGTTGTTTGAGCCAATGGACCTGCTGGGGTTACAATAGAGCATGGTTAGACCAACCTGCAGAGTGGAATCTTTTGCTACTGCTACAATTTGTCTAGATTTCCAGGCTGAGTAAATGGGGTTGCCTTGAGTAATTTATGTTCTACAGTACATCCCTCCTATAAACAGATTGTCAGAGATTGTTGAAAGTGGTGGTAGAAGAGGCAACACCATAGATCTTCACACTGTAATTAGCCCATTTGGAAGTCCCCAAGCCCATTGATGCCTTCAGTCCAACAGTTCAGTGCCTGCTGTCTGTGTAATACTGGTATTAAGCATAGTAGGAGTTGATTATGAATACAAACTGTCATGTTTATTAATGTTCTGGTTGATGTCAGAGTCTCCATCCATCCATCCATCCATTGAAGACAGGATGTCTAACAATATTATGACAACATGTATGTTTTTCAGGACCTTATGTTAACTGTTTCAGAATACTGCCATGGAAATGCAGTAATCTAGGAACATGAGGACAATCGTGTCACTGGCTCAGACAAAGTTCCAGGTTGCATACTGCCCAAACTAAAAATGAAATTCTGCATATATTTTTAAAGTAAAAGCACCAAGTAAAAGTGCCACAACATCTGGAAAACATCTGAGTTTAGACATCCTCGAATGGGGAAAAAAATTCCCATAAAAGGCATTATTACTTGCAGCACAAAAAATGTTGTATATCTGTCAAAATGTCCGTGTGATAAAATCAATGTGGGTAAAACAACAAGAATCAGTGAGCATAAGTGTTCTATTAGAACAAAGGATCTAAAATATTGGGTTGCTTGTCACTTCACTGACTGTACACCGTGTCCTCACTGAGATTTCAGGGAATTGAAATCTACACCCTTAATCCACTTCCACCATTGGGTCTAAATGAAGACTTTGAGATGTCTTTTTATGAAAATCTTTTTATGAAAATCTTTTATACCTTGCTTTATGATGGTTTTGTAGCCTGATTTTTGCAACGTCTGGATTTATAGGTTATATGCGAACATTTAAGGAGGAATGCCTTTTTTAAACTACTGTTATGAGTTATTTGATGACTCTGGGACTCAATTTCCCATGATGCCTGGCGACACCAGCTCACAGGTGTTTTACATCAATTAAGTCTTAAGATCTGATTGTTTGTGTGAACATGAACTACTCCTGATGAAGGTCTTCTGACCGAAAGCTTGAGATTTAACTCTTATACTGCAGATAGAAATGTGCGGATTGTTTCATATTTGATTGTTTTAATACCTTATCCAGCACCTTCACACAGATGAACGGTGTTTTTTCTTCTTTTTGAAAGTAAAAGCACCTAAAATTGCAGAACTAAAATTCAGAGAGGGCGGTCTGACACGAGTCCTTCCAGGTGAGTCAGGGCAGGGTGGATGACAGCTGACACTGCATCAGAAACGAACCAGTTCTACATAAGCTACAGTGATGTTGCCTCACTTCTGATGTGGGTTAGGGTTACCACCCGCTTCAGGTGTTTCAGGACAATAGGGGTGAGGGCTACAAGATGATGTTCATTCATTTCTTTAACAGCTGGATGATTGTGGGACTAGGACCTCTGAAAACAAACAATCACCATAGCTTGGTTCAAAGAGGTCCGATTGAGTTCCTGAGTTTAAGAATCCTGTTGTGTTGTCTGGGCCAGCTTTCCATGGCTTCATCTTCTGATGGCAAAGACACACTGAAAGGCATCTCCCCTGTAGGATGGTAAATTTGGGCGAACCGGCACTTATGGCATGAGCAGGTCGCACAGGTAGGGTGGTGAAAGTCCGTTCAAAGCTTTGAATACAAAGAGCAGGATCTTGAAACGCACCCTGAAGGTCACGGGTAACCAATGAAGATTCGTCAGCACCGGAGTTATATGGCTACGTCTGTTTGTGTTAGTTAAAAACCTTGCAGCTGCATTTTGTACCATCTGTAGCTGGTTCAAGGCTCAAACAGGGGTGTCATACCCCCATATGAATGGCCTTGTGAATCGGTGCTGCTCTTATGAGAAGAGGAAGGCAGCAGAGTTGACTTGATGAGCTGAGAGCTTACAGGGTGAGACGAGTCATAGATAAAGTCTTGCAGTTTACCTGAAGAGATGGCAGTATATTTTAGCATTATTGATGCATGAACCTGCATTGGTTTGCAGTTCTGCAATTAATCAGGAACTTCCATATGACATGTCAGACATTAACCTTGAAGGAATCTTTAAATTTGAAGGTAAAACTGGTGATTAAGCATAGAAACACGTTTGTGTGGTTGCAGAAATCCCAAAGGACGGTTCTCTCTTTCCTGATATCTACTGAGCTCATCTATCAGTGCAGGTGTTTTGTCCGAGGAAGGGGGTGGCTTGGCAAGGCTAAAGCCTTTGTAAGCAGTCTGAAAGTTTCCAACCCCACAGAGACATCATGTCTGCTCTGCTCTCTTTCCTCTCAGTTTTATTAGCCTTAGGAAAAGCAACAGTACGTTCAAACAACAACTTGCCTTTCTCGGTGAACCTAGATCCAAACCAGCAGGTCAACCTGAAGTGGGGTTTTGATAATCCACAAGGAAACATTACATTCCAACTGACCTTCAACTCAACCGGCTGGCTGGGCTTTGGCTTCAGCCCAAACGGAGGTATGGATAATGCAGACATCGTCATCGGAGGACTTGGATCGAATGGGAGCTATTTTCAGGTAAGCTACTCTTATGTATTTGTGTATTTTAGCATTTATAGCAATATGTTTTGTATGTCTAACAGAATTTAGTGCTGTCCTAAACATTCATCCCTATGTTCTTTAGGATTGTTATGCCACGGGAAACACCAGGCCTGTAGCAGACGATAATCAGAGCTATACTCTCCTCTCCATGACTGAACAAGATGGTCAAACCAGGATGACGTTTCAGAGACCCATGGATACATGTGATGACAAAGACCTTCTCATCACAGTAAAGCATGGTTTGCTTTTTCCTCCTTGCTCCAGTAGACGTAGAAAAGCCTCCTGATGGCACGAATGCCTCTTTGATTTGGTAAATATAAAATAGCAGTGTGCAACGTATGTTAAGAGGAATGATGGAAGTGCTAGCTGCTAGCTTTAGTAAGATCTTATTAAAACTTATTCCCAGTTTTTGACTTCATTGTTTTTGTAGCTCAGGTTTCCCGCCCATCACTGTGAGAAATCTCCTGAATCTCTTTGTTAGACCTGAAACTGCATTTAAAATGCTTTCAGCTGGGTGTTATGTCCAACATGGAGACAATAAAAACATAATAACATGCTATAAAGGATTCTGTTTTCCATTGAACAGCAGTAATACTAGACAGTTTCTGTGATGAAAACCGATGCGGTGTCTTTTGTTGTTTCACGCCCACCCATACTTTTACCATCTAAAGGAAATGTCCTAGAAACACGAGTTTAGGAAAGATTGGTCCTTTTGTAAAAATGAAAACATGTCTTACAGGACCAGCCCATTTATCTGATATATGCCTACGGAGAAACGGATGTGATAAATTACCACGGAGGGCGCCGAGGCCAGAAGCAAGTAAATCTGCTCAACTATGTGGTCAGGTCCCTCTCGCCTAACGCCACATATCTCAGTGTCAGAGTGGACAACGTACGTAGGGAATATTAAAAACAAATATACCAGTATTCATGAAAAAAAGCTTTAACAAATGAAGAACAATCTGTTTTGTCAGCTGTTGTCTTCATTTTTTGCAGATTACCATCCCCCCCAAAGAGACCTACTATCACTGCAAAGTTATGCAGCTGCCCACCTTGACCACAAATTATCATATTTATCAGGTAATAATCCCTTAATGCAGTAAATTCTGTGTTCTCCATCACTTTGGGCAAAATTGGCAAAGTTTTTGTTGGTTTTATTGATTTTTGTGCCATAATGGTGTCAGATTTCTGCAACATTTTACAATACGGGTCCTTTTATTAACATTACTTAGTGCATTGTTAAGCATGAATTAGCTATTAAATAAAGTGTTAACAACTGCTTAACCATATAATGTAATGCATTACTAAGCAACCCCCCCGGCCCTTTGTCCTAATCTTATAGACACTTAAAGTGACCCTAAATAGTTTTTTTTTTTAACTTTAAGCTAGAGCTTTAACATTGATCTCAGTGATTGTTGGGTTTGAAACTTGACCAATTTCATATTTGACACCACTCTGCTGTCCTCTGCTGGCCAGATACTGCACTTAACAGTTTTGAGGAGTGGTTAGGTGTTCCAGGGGGTGCTCTTATACCTGTATTATGGCTGTTAGCTATTATCTGTGCAGTTAGCTTTTTGAGTTTGCTCATTGTCAATAAAAAGCACAACCCAGCCAGCACACATAGGTGGGCCCCATATGGGATCCCATAAGGGTCCCAACAGGGTTTGTCTGTGGTTTCCATGATGACCCCATGGGGGGGTTGCCCAGAAACATTTTTGCCCACACAGATTTTAACGGGCCCTACATGGGTTTTCATAGAGTTTGACTCAAACACTGGCAAGCCCCTGTGGGGCCACCATGGAAATTGCAGACAAACCCTGTTGGGACCCATACGGCTTGCCCATATGGATCCCATATGGGGCCCACCTATGTGTGCTGGCTGGGAAGAAGAAAAAAGAAGTTTGCTTTTCTGTTGGCATCATGGCGAAGCCTGGAAGTAAAAATGAGAGAGTAATGTCTGGAGATGAAGCAAAGAGCTGAAACCAGAGTAAACATCAGCGTGGCCTATGCTAGTTTGAGGAAGCTTAAAAAGGCTATGAAATCATGAGCTGATGGTGACCTGGCTTTGTTGCTACTGGACTTGTAAGTAATAATATTTTTTGCCCAACAATGTGGATCTTTTTTATTTGTGGCTTACTTAGTAAGACTTGGCTCATGTTAGTGTTAGCTCGTTGTTAGCGCTAGCTACAGCATTCTGCAGCAGAGTTGTTTACAATAGTTGTAATTCCACTTTCAACCAGTAGGAGGAGCAGGAAACTGCTCACTGTTAGTTCACAATAATGGTAACGTTAATAAAGGGACCCTTGTTGTAAAGTGTTACCCAAATTTCCTCAAAGGGTGTGACAGGTGAAATAACAATGGGGGAAAAAAGATCTCAACATAACTTTCCCCTTAAAATGTGTATCTAACAGACGTGTTTGATTTTGATACAGATTGATCCGATCATTGAGCACCCAGAGGTCGTCCATCACATGCTCCTGTATGGCTGCCCCACTTTTGTAGTGAAACCATATAGTAATGAGTGCTACCAGGGAGACATAGGAGATGCCTGCTTTGCAGTTATGGCTTCATGGGCTGTTGGAGGAGGGGTATGTCAATCGTTTTCTACCTTCAGTTTCCTCTTTTTCTCTCTATCTTTGAAAGAGTTTTTAATTTCATCTCACTTTTTCCTCCCACAACAACTCATCTGTGAAACTTTAGTCGTTTCAGCTTCCAGAAAATACAGGGATTCCAATTGGAGGGAATTACAAAAATAGGTTCTACAGGCTGGAGATCCATTACAATAATCTACAAATGAATTCAGGTAATTTACTTCAAATATAGTTATAATAATCAAACAGACCTTGTGGTTACAGAAATATACTCATAAAGTGTGAGAAAGTCATCTGTGCCTCACTAACATTAATTTTGATTTAAAACATTTGCTTGGGCGCAAATTGTCTTGAACGATTAAAATGCGATTAATCAAGATTAATTCATTGCAAACCCTCTGATTAATTAGATAAATTTTTTTTAATCTAGTCCCACCCCTAGTTAAATCATGACTTCTGACCTCACCCCTAATTAGGTGAGGCCTGTGGTGACTTGGATGTTATTCCGGGTTTCTTTGGTATTGAATTTATTCAGAATGAGACACAATATGCTGCTTTTTGAGCTTTTTTAACCTATTTTATGTTGTCAGACATGAGTATTGTTTGGAGTTTTGTTTTTAAATTGTTTTGTCTCTTTGTACAGGCATCACAGACAGCTCAGGACTAAAACTCTACTACACAGACCAACTCCGCCAGCATGATGTGGGGATTTTAACCGCAGGCGTGCTGCCAATGTACCCCCTGCTGTACAATATCCCTCCTAAAGCCACTCAGTTCCACACGTATGGTGTTTGTAATACTGCTCACTTTTCTCAGGTGTGTAATATGGATCATAAATGGTAAAAATATTGGCACATCTTTTGTCTTCATGTTCGTTTATAACATCCACTTACAGCTTGTGAACCAAATACCTGATCTTCAAGTGTTTGCCGTGCTCCTGCACACCCACTTGGCTGGAAGGAAAATCCGAGTTGGTCATTTCAGGTCAGAAAAACAGGATGAGCCACTCCTTCTGTAAGTTAGAGAATTTAATGGAACAGAAGAAGGTTTTAAAAATGTGTTTTGTTGTTTATTCATGAAGAAATCAACAGCAAATTGACTTTCTGGGTTTGAATGAAAACTACAACTTTGACCTGCAACAAATTGTCTCTTTGGGGACCATTAAGACAATCAAACAGGTAAACCCTATTGCACGAACATTTTTGGTAATAAAACAGGAGCTCTTCATGAATCATCATTTGTTTTTCGATTTAGAATGATGATATTATTGTGGAGTGCACCTACAACACTGAAAACCGCAATCAATCCACCAAGGTTGGTCATTACTGCTGCAATAACAGATGCAGAAACCTGTTTTAGTAAAATCGTGATGCAAACAACAAAATACCTGCAGCAATACTCACCACATCATGCATTTGCCTTCTTTCAGATTGGTTTATCCAGCACTGATGAGATGTGCTTGGCCTTCTTGATTTACTATCCTGCAATCAACATCACAACTTGCATTAGTCACCCAAATACATCACTTTCATCGTCTTCCAATGGCCTGTAAGAGTGAGACTGTAGTGTTACTACTAAGGCTGATCACATGCATTCTATTGTTTTATTGACATGCTCTGTTACAATATCTCTGGGATCATTTCTGACAGGATGTCGGGGTTGGACAACTCTGAAGTTGAGAACTTGTTGAAGACCTTACCACAAACTCAGGTCATCTCTGATGCAGATGTAAGTTTTTGAAAAAATGAAAACATATTTAATCCAACTGATTTTTTTCCAGGATGTTTTTTAAGACAGCTACTTTTATTCTATAATTTATCAAGGAAAAATTAGTCGCTCAACTTATATTTTTTAAGCGAATTGGTTTTACATGATTCTATGAATGCAACTGATCCATCCATAAAGGTTATTGTTTATGTTTACAACAAAAACCTTAAATTAAAGTTTGTGACTTTAAATGGATTATTTTTGTCATTTCTTCTTTATGTTAGCACTCACTTTTAATTATAAAGCACATGTGGACTTTCTTGCCTAATACAGTATGAGGAATTTAAGTTGAATTAAATAAATATGTCATTTTTTATTGTAAAATAATAGAATACATTTTTAAATTTTTACTTCTTTCCTTTTCACAGGGCAAAATATTTATTGATAGAAACAGTGTCGTCAAGGACTTGATGAAGACTCCCACCACTGTTTGTAAGAATCCAGGAAACCCAGGCTCTGGAGCGACAAGATTCCACATTACCTTGGTTATGAACACAGGAGCAATCACACTTTTGCTACTCTGGATGATTATAATGTAACATGAGCAAGAACAACACATCACTGTGCAAATTTGACAAAGAAAACTGACTAACTGGGGAAAAAACACATGGTTGAATATAGTTATTTAGTTATGTTGGCAATAATAGATATTATATATATTATAATTATTAATAATTATAATTATTTTACAAGAATTTTATTATGATTTCAGTTGCCTGATTTTCAAACTTCTTAAATAAAAATATATCTTTTTTTGTTCCTTCTTTCTTTAACGCTTTTGACTTTCTAGCCCACATTTGCTATGATTTAAAAGCTGACATGGGCTACACCAGCTCTAATCAATGCTATTTAAATATAATTTTTTTGTGTAATTTTAAATATTCATATGTGTTAACGTTATAAAATAATCCAGCATAAAAATATTAATAGAAATCTGTCCATCAGCAAAGATCCTCCAGGGTAGCATTAAGTGCAGTTCCACGTTTCTCCTCGGGGAGGCGCTGCAGCTTTTAGCTAAGCTAACTCTAGTCAGAAAATGAAAGCGTAACGGCGGCTAGCCCCCCCGGCTACTAGCTTCGGCAATGTTGTTACTATCAGAATGATATCACAGCGGGACAGAGGAGAACTCGCTCGGTTTTATACTGTCACTGATCCTACGAAGCACCAGAAAGGCTACACTGTATACAAAGTCACTGCAAGAGTAAGTAAATATAAGCTTTGGCAGCTAGTGGAAAGCTAGCCGTGGCTAGCTAGTTGCTAGCCAGGCTAAAGGGATGAAGATGCAAACACGGATAAAAATCAGTGAATGTAACCTCTTATCGGTTGTAACTTGCGTGAACATTACAGGTATAACCCCCAGAGCCTTGCTTTTTCTTTTAAAATGTTGATTTGTATTTTCTGCCGTGTGTTTTCAAGTTGCTAATATCAAGAAAATGCTGAATATGGGGTCATGTAACGTCATATGAATGGCGATAGAGACAAAAATAACAAAAGACAAGCCATCCACATGTAATTTCAAAATTAGTTAAGTTTTCGCGTTATTATAGAGATAATATAAAGAGGGTAGATGATGTAGGGTGGATCAGAGGCGTAAAACACTCATGCCAGTACTAGCGATGTCCCAAAATAGCTTCTAATTGATAATTAATAATCAAATTTAAAAATCGAGAGCTAAATTCGTGATTTCCTCCAAGTCAGAATGCATAAGTTATGTAAAATGATTGGTTTCAGCACAGTTTCCAATAGTCTTTCCTTTCGTTTGTCTTTGACATCAGCAATAAGAGCCTTTTAAATTGTTTAAATTATAAATGAATGAGCTTTAGTTATTCCAGTTGCATCTCTTCTAACGGTAGATATGCTTCATACGAGTGTATGAATGGAAAAAGCAGATTAAATAAAAAAAACACTTCATTAGAGCTGCATGTTTCCCTCCATCTCTGCAAATTAATTTGGAGTAATTGTGAGGAATATCATACGAAATATCATGTACATCACCAAGTTAATGTGCAGCTGTGAGTTTATTTCTTGTGTCATAAGAGACTGTTTAGCCTCATTAATTTAACTACATCTTGTTGGGATTTAGCAATGAAAGACGAGTATAAAAACAATTCCGATCAGCACTGATCATTTCTGTAAATATCTGTGATTTCTATTTGACTATTGATAATAAATATATTTGCATTTATATATGTCATATTATTTTTGTTTCGTATATAATATGTGTTTATACTTGGACACAAACCCATTTCTGTGAAAATACAGAATGCAACACAGATTGAGAGCTTATGTCCTCCAATTATAGACGTTTATCTGAGGATTTCTTTCTGAGTTCAGTGACTACACGAGGTCAAATCCAGTTATGAAGGACAGGCTGCATCTCTTTATCACTACCGGGCTGCTGATCATCACTCTTGGTGATGTCCCGTTCTAACACTCAAGACTTTGGTCTATAATGAACTCATTGTGACACTCAGAGCTGTGTCCTCCCTCTTCATGCTTGTGACCGCCCTCATAAGATTTGCCTCCACACTGAGAAATGGGAAACACTTTCACTGAGCTTTCAAATTCTTGAGTCCTGTTCTCGGTTTTCTTCACAGATCATCTCCAGGAAGAACCCCGAAGATGTCCAAGAGGTAAGACGTGCATTTGTATTTTTAAAAAAATGATATCTCTGTATTTTTTTAACTCTCAGTGCATGAAAAGTTACTTTTTCTAAAACGTATGACAGGAGTTTTATAATATTTGCTTTTGACAAAATTTCACATTTTATTATATTTATTTAAGAAATATAAAAAAAGGCAGATCAAGAAACTACGAAAGGTTTGAGAAAAGGTGCATAAAGTATCAAGATTATTACAATTATTCAAGAAAACCTCATCGTTTATAGATCATTGTTTACATCAACACAAATGTTTGTTTAAGACCCTCTTCAGACATTTAAACACCACTTTTATAATTCACCATCTACCTAAATGCTGTAAAAACCCACAGAAAACACAGAGAGATGCTGTGTGGCAGAAAGCCACAAACATAATTCAACAGGCATGATGTCCATTGAGTTACAATTATGATACAGAGTGAGTGTGTTTCTTGTGGAAGCAAACATGCCTCCATTACTGAGTGGTGCTGGAGCATTGCAACAAGCAGAAAACAAGGTTTACTCACACAAACAAACAAAGATTTTAGCCAACAAGTAATCAGATTACTGTGTTTAGCTGCAAGTAACTTCTTTATCTGAGATTGTTGCTGAATTTTGGGGTTATAAAGCTGTTTACGAAAACCTGATTTAATTAGATTTGTTTGGATGTTTTCTCATCAGTCTAACTCACGAACGAGTGTCACATGAGCTGATTGGGTGTTGGAAAAACCAAACTGATGCTACTTATGTCTTCCGGTCGTTATTGACTCTCTGTGTCATCCCACGCCCTCTCTTCTTCTCTCTGCAGATAACGGTATGGAAGAGATACAGTGATTTCCGGAAGCTCCATCAGAATCTCTGGCAGCTGCACAATAATGTCTGTAGCCAGTCGGAGCTGTTCCCTCACTTTCCTAAGGCCAAAGTCTTTGGTAAGACCCTTCCCTTCTTCTTGGACTTATCTAAGGTGAGATAAGATACCTTGATGAATCCATCGTGATGTAGTTACAGCCTGTAACAACGTCTTTAAGTGCAGTGGATATTTATTTATAAAGGAGTTGTTCATATCCTTGTGGTTAAATTCTTATTGCACTTTTTTCTTTTATATAATTTTTAATAGAAAGACTGAAGGAACAGAATTTGAAACTATTAAAGCAGAGTGTTTGTATGTTCACATGATTGTGTTAGTATTTTTCCTTGTTTATGAGTTCTATATTACATCTTTGTTTGTGTTTATGCTTATTTGTGTGTTTATAGGTCGATTTGATGATTCTGTGATAGAGGAAAGAAGACAGTGCTCCGAGGATCTTCTGCAGTTTTCTGCCAACATTCCTGCTCTGTATAACAGTCAGCACATTCAAGAGTTCTTTAAGGTATTTGGTCTTTTTTTGCAAATGTGCAAGTGCTTGTGCTTACTTTTGTAATTTTTTTTTCTATTTTTTTAAGGGAGGCGAGGTTCACGACGGCTCGGAGCTTATCGGACCACCTGAGTCCTTTTCTGAACTTCTGACTGACAGTTTATCTGATTGTAGTTCTGATGGTAGGATCACAGAAACCTTTCTTTTCTAAAATATTTATAAAACAAATTAACTGAGAAACCGGTTTTTACTTTTTTTTTTTTTATAATGATCGGTCACTCTGAGTTTAACATGCAGGTTAAACCTGAAAATAGTCTTCTTCCCCTATTTCCTGCATTAGCTGCAAATAGAAAATAGATGCTCTGATTAGAAAAGCCACACATATCAACATCACACTGTTAATTAACATTCATGGACTTACCCATCTTGGCTCATTGTTGTTGGTTTAGCGTCTAGGAAACAGCAGAGCACGTCTCGGCTAGTAGAAGCTAACCATTAGCATTAGCAACTCCACAACACAGCAGAACTCCTTCAGGCTCAGTCATTTGAGGAGATAAAACATCAACACTGCAGAGTGAATGGAGTTAGTGGAAGAGTTGTGTTGCTGTTAGCCAATCTAAATAGTATAATTTTCTGAATATCATAAATATTAATGAGTAAGTCTCCATATGTTGCTGTTTTCTGCTCCCCACTCCTCTGGCTAACTTCTACTTCCTGAAACAGGAGCGCCAGAGCTTTTTCTCCACACAGAACGACTCAAGGAATATACTTATGCTAGAGACCACTGCAGATTAATTGAAAAAGTGAGTGATTGAGGGCTTTAAAGGCTGCTGTCTCATTTTAGAGATGTGTGTGTTTTTCCAGTTCAAAGAGACCTCAGTGGTGCAGAGGATCTGACTATCACATCCGAGTATGGAGGTAAAGTTTGCTCCAGCTGGTTAAATGTCCTGTTATGAGGACACGTATTTATTTTCTGCTGTGATTTGTTTATTTTCAGGCCCATCCAGTGACAGCGACCTGACCTCCCTGGCAGTGGATACAGACTCCTTATCCGGGTTGGATGATGGCATGGCCTCAGGCCGCACCTCCCCAAACCAGCCACACGGGGGAGCCACCAATATTAGCATCAGCTGCAGCCCTCGCTTGCCTTCCCTGTGTGAACGCCACACCCCGTCACCTGCACCCGTCCCCGCCTCCTCAGCCCCCAACCCAGAAGTCAGCTGGCCAGGTCGAGCATCGCTGCTGTCCAGTGGTCTGAGAAGAGCCAGCGGCGGCAGCGCCAAAGACGTGAAGTCAGACTACCTAGAAAAAGCCAGTGAGCTTATCGGTTTCGCAGTAGGAAAGGAAAAAGAGCAGGACTTCCAGGCAGCTTTTACGTACTACCGCAGTGGGGTCGACCTGCTGCTGCAAGGAGTTCAAGGTCAGAGTAACTTTATTTGTAAGTCAGGAGGTTAAAGTCTTCAGAAAACTTTCATTTCTTTAAAGTTTGCTAAAAATGATCCTAAGAATTAAAAAAGGACAAATAAATCCTTTAGAACTCATATTTGAACTTTTATTTAAAACTTTATTCAAGCGTCTGTCAGTGAATAAGATAGGGACCCTGCATAAAACTGATCCTAATCCTGTAACCTGATCAAATCAAAACTTCTACTTTCACCCTCCAGCTTGTCTTAATAAATACTTCAAATTACAAGTTTGTAAAGACAAATGATCTCCAACTCCCCTCTCTGTTTTCTAGGTGAGCCAAGCGCAGCCCGACGAGAGGCGGTGAAGAAGAAGACGGCCGAGTATTTGATGCGTGCAGAGCAAATATCAAGTCAGCATCTGAGAAGCGACATGGGTCAAGGATCGACACAGACTGTGGTGAGAGGAAGAAAAATGCTCCGTTCGTCACTGGTTGTCTGGTTTTTACACATTCTTTGGGTCAAATGTTGGAAAAAGCCCAGATTTGAAACTTTATGATTTGTGTTTTTTCTTCCCTTCTAGGCCTTTGGGGCTCAGTGCTGCTCATCTATGAGCAGAGGAGGGCAGCAGAGTCCGTTTGATGAGCTGATGGCTTACAGGGTGATAGGAGTCATAGATAAGGTAACCTGCTACTCATTAGCGTCATAATTAGCTGCTCCTGAGTCAGTTTTACACATATTGAGCTTAAATTTGGTGTGTTAGTCTGAGATCTTCCAGTGTTGTGAGAGGTCATGGATAAATTTATTATAAAGATTAGATCGAGGTGTCAATTAGCCTCTGAAACTTAGTAATGTGATTTAATGGCAGGATTTTCCTCCAGTGATTACAGTCAGGTCAAGCTGACATCCATTTATTTTACAGTAACCCCGACCCAGAATGCAGCTCGTATCCATCTTCGGTTTCCCCTCCTTGTGTCCTTTTCTCCCGTCTCCCATCTCTCTTCTCCGAGTCAATAAAACCCAGTAGATTTACTAGATGCATGGCGGGGCCTGAGTGTGTGTATGTTTAGCGTCAGTTATGACTACCACAAGGTCAGTTTGGGTTGCCGGTCCTCTCAAACAGCTGCCGGCGAAGCAACTCCGCCACTCAGCCATGAAATGACTTGGCACGCCGTGCGGAGAATGACACACTACATTGAACCTATGGTGCTCATACACACACACACACACACACACACACACACACACACACACACACACACACACACACACACACACACACACACACACATCGAACCCTAAGGAAAATGTTGACACAATCCCAACATGTGTTATTCCACGGAGAAGGACGCGAACGACACGATGACACAGAACCTACTCAAGCACAACACAAATAAAAGTTATGCAGCAAAAGCCTCTTCTCTTCTACTTCCTCCTTTCAGTTTAAGCGAGGACAGAGGGGACAGATGGCAAGAGCTCCTCACCCTGCTGCTCCCCACACCCCTCCTCCCCCACCACCACCCTCCCCTCCCTATCCATTTAGCCTGCACCTGTTTGGTCCCAGTCAGGGTCGCGCACCCGCAACACGTGCACCAGAATAAACACAAACACACACCAGGGCACACACATATGCGGGAGAGACGGGAAGGAAAAATGCAGGAGCTGTCATTTTTTTTATAGGAATTTGTATTTTTGGGTGATTTAGAGTAAATGGATCGTTTGGATGTGTTGCACGAAAAACTCAAATTTAGTCCAGTCCCAGAAAAGTCTAATCTTAGACCTCCTAGCTAACCATTAGTGTGTGTGTGTGTTGCTGTGCATCCTCGTTGTCCTGACTGTAGGTGTGAAGTGTGCCAGAAGCTCCTGTGTGTGACCGATGTAATTGATTCTAACGAGCTCCTCTGCTCTCAGGTGTGAGACGTGTGCCAGATGCTAACGCGCAGCACAGACACAAACGACTACACACTGACATGCATGCACTGATAGATGTGTGTGTAGCTTGATGAATCCAGTGACTTTGGGTTTCCGTGGGTCATAACTGGTACTTTAGTAATGGGACGTTTCTCCTCTGACACCATCGTCTTCCTCGTCCTTCTGTCCTGCCTCTCTCTGTGCCCCACATGGTGCAGCTGAGAAAGTTCCTCATCTCTGAAGACTCCATTTTCCTCTTGCTGCAGTATGCTGAAGGTAAACAATGGAGATGGTATTAGCTTACGTTCAAAGACCAGATTCAGAATCTGACTTTTAATCTCCAACGGCTAAGGTATGGCAGCATATTAGGATCACTCAGGATAAAAGGAGACGATGTTACATAATAGGATTAAATTATAGAAATAAATAGAAAGGTGCAAGTGAAAGATCCAAATTCTACTTATCTGTTTAATCCCCCGCTTTCATCGGATCCCTCTTTCCTCTCCTCTCTCGCCCCTCTCTTTGCCCTTGTTTCACACAGCTGTTTTATGGAGATGGGTGTGTGTCACAGGTCATTATTCTGAATACCAGGTGGTGCCATGCTTCATTAGCTGTACCAACACCTGGGCCTCCTTACACCCTACTCTCTCTTGGATGCGTACAGTCATATTTAACAGAATTAAATGTTTCTCTATGCCATGGAGCTGCCCCACTGTCATTATCATCACTGCAAACTCCCGATTCATCCTCATCACACGCAGCAGATGCTGGATTCTAATTGCTCACTTTACAGCTGTGTGTGTTCCTGCAGGTTTGTGTGTGTGTGGCCAAATCTTTGAGATGCAGTGTTTTCATTTGCAGAAAAGTGAGATACATGTGTGTGAAAGAACAGTTTCTGTTTTACTCTTCCTTGCCAAGTGCGTGTGTACTGGAACTCAAAGACACTTTGGCTTCACAAAGGCTCCAACTTGTCTATCAAGAAATGTTTAAAGATCCATAGAAAACTGTTTCGTACGACGATTTAACCGATAAGATGTTTCATATTTAGGTGAACAGGTGACCTTACCTGTATGATATCAGGATTGTTTTCCATTCAAGGCAAGTTGTGACCTCATAGTAGTGGTTTGCGATACTGCATATTTTGGTATCAATCCGATACCAAGTAAATACAGGCCAGTATCGCTGATACCGATACTTTTCAATAAATAAGATAGATGTGCCATTGAATTGCTAAATCACACTTTTGTATTTTAACTATCATGCCATACCATCTATGGTGTATGTGGCTTTGCCGGTCTAAGTTACGTGACTCACGTGTGACGTGACAGCGCAACATCTAAACACACGGGAGAGGAGTGGAGCAAAGTGTGCCAGCAGCGGCGAGTCAGGCGACTTTGCTGTTTCCTTTTTGCCGAAACCAAAGCATTGCAAACAAGAACGGGACTTAAAGTGGTCTTACTATAGTATTGATCCAATAAGATCCGCCCACCACTAGTAATAAGTAAGTCAGATTGGTAGACCCCTCATCTTTTCTTTCTATGATATCTAGACGTTACTCCACTCTCTATTGCTGTCAAGTCTTGTCATAGTCTGGGTGTTAAGCTCGATTCTGATCTTTCCAAGTCTCCTCAAGTTAATGCCACCTTTAAATCATGTTTCTTTTAAGTCAATTTTATAACCCAGCTTAAACACTTGCTTAAAAGATCAAATTCAGTTCTGTTTGGTGCAAACAAGTCTTTGCTAGACCGGTTTAAAATTTTGGTTTTTGTCTATAAATCCCTTCATGAGCTGGCCCCCTCTTGTCTTCCCTCCATGACTTGACTAGGTTTCTCTCTACCACCTCAGTTTCCATTAGGGCTGGAACGATAATCAATAAGTCAATATATCGTACATAGATGGAAATGAACTCAATAATTTTTCCAGCCTCAATATATCGCCATGTGCCTGTGTGTATATGTTTTCCTTGTCTCTGGCCTCCAAAGACGCTGGATGACAAGAGCGTTCAAGTGCAGTTAGGTTGTTGACACTGGATAGGCCATTGTATTTATTGTTTTGGAGAGACAGGGTCATTTTAAAGGATGTACTTGCATTATTATGATATATTAACATTACATAAGTGGTTATTTTGGTCTCGATAATGTCGACAATAATATCGTTTATCGTCAATAATTTGTTGGACAATATATCGTCCAGCAAAATTTGTTATCGTCCCAGGCCTACTCTCCATATATTTCTTTTTTCTGTTTCATCCCTTGTCCTTAATTGTTGTTCTGCTTTTTTGTCTTCAGGTGGGAAGCTGTGGTCTCACATTGGAAAATTCCTCCATGATTCCAGCCCAGATGAGAGCTTTGACATCCCTTTCATCCAGAAGAGCCACACAACAGCTGTACATTCACCACAACACGTAACAGCACAGTTAGATGTTGGATCTACCAGTTGTGATTCGGAGCCCAATGCTGGTTCAGATTCTGCCTTGGGCCTTCAGAAAGAAGAAGAAACCCCCTACGTGCTGTCTCGTAAAAGGGCCCTCCCTGCAGGGCTTATTGAACAAAGTGGAGGCCATTCAGACTCGGGAGCTACCTCTGAAGAGGAGTGCACCAACAGTTATCTGACTCTGTGCAACGAGTATGAACAAGAGAAAGTAGAACCTGATGCTCTAGAGGAAGAAGACAAGAAAAGCGAGCAGGAGATGCTTTCATTGGATGGTCCGAATGCAACAGCCACTACGTCGTCACGCAGCCGCTCAGTTCTTAGCAACGATAGCCTCTCTTCACCCCTAAGTTCTCAGGAACTGGGCTTCTTCTCGGATTTGCCTGAGACAAGTGGGCAAACGCTTGATGATGACCTGGGTAAGGAGGAGCCAGACCACAGCGAAGTCTTTAGCCCTTCACGTTCCCCTGCTGCGCCTCTTTCTTTGCACACACCCATGGAGTTTTTCCGTATTGACAGCAAAGACAGCGTGAGTGAGGCAGTCTGCCTCGACTCAGGGGAGCAGCAGCCTTCTCAAAAGCAAGTCCATTTGTTTTCTACGTCCAGTTTGGGTTCTGGTGTCACTGAGGACCTTCCTGAGCTGGCTCAGGAGGTGAAGGGCCCATGCTTGGAGTTTTGGGGGTTGGACACTAGTGATAAAGGCTCTAATGAGTCAGTGCCAGTTATTTCATTTCAAGAGGCAGCAGTCGAGGATGAGGGTCATCCTCCAGACCTGTTGGTTAATCTTCCTGCTATAAGTGGGACTGTAGACCCTTCACAGAAGGAAAAAGAACCTTTAGGAGTATGTCCAGGCCTGGAGGTGGCATCCTCTTCTCAAAAGTGTTTCCAGCCTGATGTTTTACAGCTTCATAACCAGCCTGAGGACCCAGAGGAGCAGCCACTGGACCAAGAGCTGTCGTCTTTCTGTACAACCTTTACGACGTGTGACACTAGCGTTACATCAACTTCTCCTTTCAACTCTTTATGGGACGACAGCTCCACAGGTGAACAGGAGGACTCTTCCAAAGCCCCTGTCCTTTCTGAATGCCAAAACAATGACTTTCCGCTCGACACTGACATTGCAAACCTTGATTCTGATGGCGAGAAACGAAAGCCTTTCACAAGATTAAACACTGACTCGATTCCAGACCTCAGCGAGGATAGCACAGGCTCTGTTCCGGCCACGAACGGGGCACAGACGTGTGCAGTTGTTGAGGGTTTATTAGGTCTCGATGGTGAATCATCAGGAGTTATTAGCACTACAGGTGGCTGTGAATTTGATAAAGAAGTGTCGCGGCTGTTTGCAGAGCTAGACGATCTGTCGTTGGCTGCTTCCCAAGCTCGAATCCCCGAGGAGTTTGTACGATGCTGGGCAGTGGAGATGGTGACAGCTCTGGATCATCTCCACCAACAGGGCATCATCTGTCGGGACCTGAATCCAAATAACATCCTGCTTGACCACCAAGGTTAGAATTATTGGGTTCCACCCATTAAAATGTTTTGCTGGAGTTAATTCAGCTCTGTTTTAGTTTGATTTACTTGAGTACGCTCATTGTTAGTGAATTAAGTTGAGAACTTTCCCATCCGACCACATTTGACGGAGGGTCGGCCTTCATCAATCAGTCACAAACCTGTTTACCAGGAACCCTCTAGAAGGAAAATAGTTCTTTCACCCATGATGTCACATTCCCCCTCGACAACTTCTTTTGTCTTCCTACAATCATCTCTCCCCACCTCATTATCAACAAGCATCTAATTAGCTGAGTGGCTGTTTTCGTCTCCCTGGTGGTAATTATTGTTCTAAAGGGCCCATCAACGGCCTAGTGTGGTGCATCAGTCTGGTTAGCCGAGGCTAATGGCTACGGCTACCTAATGACACCATTAGTTCTAATGATAGCGTTAACGGGTAGCCGCTAAACAGGAGTAATCGCCAGGGCTGTTTGCTTGAAAAGCTCAGAGAGAGGGATGTAGAGAAGCGGCAGGAAGGAAGGAAGGAAGTGCGCTCTGAAGGTTGGTGAGTGGTTAGAATGTAGTGAGGGTTTTAGGAAAGGTTGATCATCAAATACAAGTTTTGTCAGATGTTTTTGATCTTTCCTCTCCTCAGGTCATGTTCAGCTCACCTACTTCTGTAGCTGGTGTGATGTGGAAGAGTCCTGTGACAAAGAGGCTGTTACTAATATGTACTGTGCACCAGGTGAGGCACACGTCCAAATGCTCATATTTTCACACAAAATCTCATTTACAGCCACACATAAAGGTTTTGGTGTTTTTACTACAGACCAAAGCAAAGAAAACGTTTTTCTTTCAAGAGTTTACGCAAAGTCACAAAAACATTTTTTTTTTGTGGAATATCGACTCATTCCAGTCTTTAGTATTTAATTAAACAATGAAAGTTTAATATTTCTGGTTAATTTGGAGTCTGAGGAATGTTGTGAACTCTCCTTTTTTAAAATTATCACATTTTTAAATTATTTTTTTACTAAAACTAGGCCTAATTTTACTGCGTAGCCCTTTACCTGCCTGGTCAACCTATTGGTAGAGCATGTCTAAAGTCTCTATATCTGATTGAAGCATTAAATGAACTTAAAACTTAAAATAGTAAAACAAAAAAATTCTAAAGAATATGGAGTTGTTTGAAGAAAAGGTGTAACATTATTACATTGCATTATTATTACCTTAATATTACTACAATTATTATATTATTAATATTATTAATTTGCTTTAAACTAAAGCCATTATTGCCCCAAATGAAAAAATGCAAAAGTGGAGTGTTTTCAATTATTATTTTTATTTTTTGTGTTGAGGAAGTTAAAGGGTTAAAAACATTTTTCATAATCTTTACATCATGATATCTCTATATAGGGAATCTGTGATAACATTTTGACAGTAAAGCAAAAGTTATGAATAAAAAATTCACTAAAACTTGCAGGAAGAAAAATTTATTATTTCAAACTAGGTTCTTTTTTCATCTTTTATTTTCTTTGATACAACCTTCTGAACAATATGTTATCCATACAAGGTGACGTTAATACCACATCATTTATATTTTTAATTACATATAATATATTAATTTTATTAATATTATTGGGGACGATATCATGTGGCCTTGCAAAAGGTTGTTATAATGAAAAAGATGCAATACATAGAAACAATTAAAGCAACTTAACATGAAAATCTTGAGAAACATGTTAATTTATCATTATTAATAAAATATCTATTGTTATCTGTACTTGTTTATAGAATATATATTTAAATCAGTTTTCTACACTGCAAAAACTGATTTCTGAGAAAGTGAAAAAGCCAAATTTTTAAAAATTTTATATTTTTTAAGTCTAAAAAGAAATAAATTCTTCTCTAGAAAAATAAATTACTTAAAATAAGGTAAACATTTTTAAATATGATCCAAATTTCCTTGTTTTGAGTAAAAAAAAAAAACTCCAAACGGGGTAAGCAAAAGTTGATTGGCCAGAATTTTTGAAACCCCATTGGCAAATTTTCTTACTCAGAACAACAAAATTTGGGTCATATTTACCTTATTTTAAGTAATTTATTTTTCTAGAGAAGAATTTATTTTCTTTTACACTAAAAATAAGATAAAATGTCTAAAAATGTTTTTTGCAGTGTAGACTGAAACAAACAGGAAGTTATAGATCTGACATGTCTTTTGAGAAAAGGGTCAAAATTGCCAAATTAAAAGAATAAACATATATGATGGGTAAAAAATAATCTCGGCCTTTTAAATAAACTCGAGTCCATTTTCAGCTCCAGTAACATTCTAAATATTGATGCAGTTATGCTATTGTCCTGTAGAGGGCGGTGGTGTGCTACTTTCCGTCTCTAGTGTGACAGCTCTGTGTCATTGCTCCCCAGCTGACTCGTGGCAGCTCTGGCATGCTGTTTAAAGGCTGCCTAAAACAAACTGCTGCTAGACTACAGCTTCAGATTTAGCACTTCTGTGTGTGTGTGGGAGTGTGTGTCAGTATGCGCGCTTGCTATATTTTTCCATTATGATCATGCTCGGAGCATATGTCTGCACGCTGGACGGCTGGATGTGTTTAATCTCTTTATTTTAATACGCAGGATTGATGACTGCTGACTGGAAACACCGGATTCAGTCACAGACGTGCACAACGCTCACTCGCTGTTCTACGTGCAGATATCATTTCAGGATTTATTCTCATAATTTAGGAGGTCTGGATATAACATCTCACTGATTTAACAAATCGAACACAAGAAATTCCCAATTTATTATTTAAACTTAAGAGATGACTTCTAGAAATTTGAATTCTTGAGCGTCAAATTTTTTAAGAGACAGAAGAAAGTTTTAAGTGAAACATGCGTGTTAAAATCAAATCAAAATCTGTGCTGAGTCTTTTTCACATAAGTAAAGATGGCTTCATCAAAATAAAAGAAGTAGAATTTTGATCCCTATTCTGTTTATTTCATATGTGTTCATTTTCATGAATATTTAATAAAAAGTGATTGAGAAAATGATCGACGCTGAACTAAACTGACCTCAGAACAGGTGTGAAACGTCCTAATAGCTACATTTTTGTTCCCATGTGGATCATTAGATGTAATACACGCTGTCTCTCAGCAGGGGGCGTGTTACGCTGCTGTGAGCTCAAAACACTTTAGGAGTAAATAACAGTTCTGCTGCTTCAGTCTTAAAATCATTTTGATTCATTTCTATTGAATGATTCTATTTTATTATTTCAATACTTGAATGTGTGTGTGTATGTGTGTGTGTGTGTGTGTGTGTTCTTGTACTTACTACATACTGAGGACATCTCAGGTTTTGAACCAACAAAGTGAGGACATTTTTCAGAGTGAGGAGATTTTTGAGGTCCTCGCTTTTTTAAAATGCTAACCAGTTGGTTTTAGAGGTGTGTGTGTGTGTGTGTGTGTGTGTGTGTGTGTGTGTGTGTGCGCACGCATGTGCGCGCGCGTGTGTGTGTGCCTGCTGCCCTTGTTATGTATTGCTGTTTATCCAGACAGGGTCAGCTCTAGCAATGGCTTCATTCCTGATGACAGATTTATGTCTGTTTGCCAGAAAGCTAGCAGGGGGCCTGCTGTGACTGAGTGTGTGTGTGTGTGTGTGTGTGTGTGTGTGTGTGTGTGTGTGTGTGTGTGTGTGTGTGTGTGTGTGTGTGTTAGAAGGAGGACATCATGTTTTTAAAACACATATTCACACCCAAAAACACGGGTGTGTACTTGGAAAATACGGTGACGGGATATTAATCTGTTTATCCTGCGCTTATTTATTTTCTCGCCGTTTTGTCATTACCGATAAACATCAGATGTTTAATGTTTTGTTCACTGATAAGGAAAAAAAAGCTGTTTTAACGCACTACCTCCTTTAAGCAGAAATGGGAAATGTTTGTTCTGTTTAGAAGGAAGCTAAGCCAAAAGCGATTGTCTTGATGATCTAAGAAAAGGGAAACTGGGCTTTTCTTCCTCTCTGAGGCAACAAGGCAGTTATACTGAGGACTCCATCGTCCTTGTTCTGTGATCTTTTTACCTGCTCAGTGGCGTGTGATCTAATGGAAGATAAAGTTTAGTTCCCCTGTTGACACTGAGCTGTCATTTCATTGTTTTCAAAGGCCTTTCAAGGAAGATCTAACGTGACAGAACTTCTGCTTTATCGTATCACTAATAAACTCTTACCATGCAATTAAGATGCACGGCGGGTTTGTTTCAGGGCTGTTCTGAAGAGAAACTTTATGTGGTGGTAATGTTTTTATTTCTGAAGATAAAAAAAGTTTTGTTTTGAACTTCCAGAGCTTTTTTTTTTAACTTTATTTTTGAAAATTTCTAAAATTGAAACCTAAATTTGCTCCCATCAGCACTGACCTATTGCTAATGAAAATACTCAAATGGCCCCAAAACTGTCTGGAAAAACTCCTTTCATGTTTATTTTGTTTGGCGTCTTATATAAAACGTCTGTTTTAGGTGCTTTACAGGTGAGCTCGCTGTGAGGCATCACACGCCCGCCTTTCCTTACTTCCTTCTTGCACAAACTTCCTCTTTTCCGGACGACAGTTACGTTTTTAGGGAAGTCTTTCTAAGAGGAGAAGAGAAGAAGTTCCTTATGAGCCGCCATGAGGGCTGAGAGGAGTGTGATTAAGACAAAGCAGAGGAGGGAACTGCTCGGATGAGAGGAAAGGGAAGGACAAGACTATTGTACTGTTATTATTTTTTAAATTTCTCAGAATTTTCCTGTTTATTTTTTATATTTCCTTCTCAGGAAAGCAAACATCAGGTAGTTTAGCATCACTTCTAATTAACGCGTCCTACTGTAACAGTGGGCTCTGGATGACCTATGGCCCGTGGATGCAGTTAACTCTCCCTTCCCGTCCACTTTCTCTCTGTCTCCTTTGCTCCCTTCCTCGCTCTGACAGAGCAGTAAGTGTAGCCAGCTCCACTGTACTCTCCCTGCAGCTCCTTAGACATTAATCCATTGTGATGACATCGACCTTGCTCTGAGACTGTGTGTGTGTGAGTGTGTGTGAGTGTGTCCAGTCCCCACCCCCCCAGCTCATAACTACACAGGTATCAGTGGTCCGTTCAATGACGATCTTCTCTCCTTGGCTGTCAAAACACTGGTCCTGGGAAGCCCTGAAGACCGTTTGCTCAGTTGGTTGTGTGTTTGTGAGTGTGTGTGTGTGTTTGTGAAATGTGTAAGTCGTATCATAGTCCTCGCCAACCTTGGCTGCAAGAGAGCTGCACGGGGCCCTGGAGTTCCCAGCAGCCTCCAGGAGACGAGGGGTCTTTGTCTAATATGCTCCCCCAGCTGAGGAGCCTGGTCCCTGGGCTCACACAACCATGACCCTGGGTCCCGGCCCCTCTGGGTGACCAGACGCCCCCCCCCCTCTCCGGAGAGCGGAGCAGCACATGAGGCCATCTGGTTTCCAGTGGAGCTCCAAACGAATGTCACTGTGTGGTTCAGCTGTGGACGCCCCGTAGCCTTCACTCAGTCCGGCTGGAGGACCAGAGAGAAACGACTCCATCTTTGGAGGACATCGTTACCTCCAAGAAACTTTTGTTATGAAAGTAAAAAACGTACAACGTACGTTTTGTCCTAAAGCTTAATTATTTCTTATAATAATTTCTTTAATTTTTCAATCAAACCAAACATTTATTTTATATTTATTTTTCTCGATCCGCTCCAGTTTTAACATCCACGTAGGATCTAAGAAACAACACTTCTGCTCCATTCATCAGACTAATTAAATACGATACACATAACTATTATCGGAAGTAATAAGCCAGGAAAAATGGGATTAAAGAAGACTAAACGTGTATTCAGCTACCGAGTGTTCCTGCTTCATGTGTCGTGTGTGTGTGTGTGTTTGTGTTGGAGGTCAGGTCATGCAGATGGTGTGAAGTTGCAGCACAGACGGTTTCCTCAATTTAACTGCTTTTTATTATGCAAATCGCCCTTTTATGGGACACACATTTTGTACGTGTGTGTGTGTGTGTGTGTGTGTGACAGAGAGAGAGAGCGACTGTCGATGATTTTGTGCTCATTTTGAATTAATTGTATAAATTCGGTGTTACTAGAAGACATTTGGAAGCGCTGTTTGATAATGAAGCGGAGTGGTTTGAGTTTCTGATGAAATGTAATATTTAAAATCATATTTTTCTTTCTTTTGTGTCCAGAGGTGGGAGGTATAAGCGAGGAGACGATGTCGTGTGATTGGTGGAGTTTGGGCGCCGTCCTTTTTGAGCTCCTGACCGGCACGGTGAGTCAAAAACGCATCCAGAAAACTGTTTTCATCTTTGTTCCTAAGGTGTTGTGGGATGTCTGTAGGTGTCTTGGCTTTCAACTCTCTCACACACTCTTTATGGTTATGCCAGCTTGTATGTGAGTGGGTGGAGTTTGTTGGTTGGTGTGTCTGAGTGTGAGGTGCGTCTTGGCTGCGGTATCTTGCTCCGGTTCTCGGGGAGTGCCAGGGGTGTCGGTGTGACTTTCTCCCCCAGCCTGAGCTCCATCTGCTGGGCCACCGGGTCAGCTCTCCCCGGGACTCTTTGCTGGCTCTTGGAGCAGCGCCGGGCTCTGGGCACGCTGACCTCAGATCAGCACGCAAGGTGAAGACCTGGGCAGCTCTCAGGGCACTTGCAGCTCGGCTGGTCCAGGATCAGAGGACCAATCTTTCAAGACAGTCAAAGAAGGAAGAGAAACATCCTTTACTTTTTTATTTTGCAGATGATAAATACAGAAATGCTCGTTGAGAATAAAACTTTCTGACTGCTTGTAGGACATTTATAAACTCAGCAGCAAGCATGCAGGGCAGGTGCAGCGTCCCATCAATTTTTCATTGTCTGCAAAATTTGAATAAATTCTGATTGCCAGTGGGCATGTTTTCATATCACCCACCATTGTTGGGTTAGCGTTATTGTGTTTAACAATACACACCAACTTACCTGAGCAAAAAAAAAGGAAAACTCCGCCACACAGATGTCTCCTTTGATGATTATGTCTTTGTACGGCCCTGGCAAGAATACACACACAGGAACACACCGTGTCTCTTGATCCTTGCAGGATAAGATCTGGCCTGGAGCAGTCTTAACTGCTGCTAGGAACGTAGCCAGAACTCCTGCAGCACGCGTCAGGGGAGGGAGAGAGGCAGCAGCCCAAACACACACTCTATGTTCTCGCTTTTTCTTCTTAGATGTAGATAGCATGTGCTGATTAGTAATTACTGTCAATTATTTCAACAACAACTCCATGTTTTGTGGGTAGAAAAGCGCTTTTAAGGTCTTGTTTCCATGTTTTCCTGCACAAACCTTCATTTTGTCCTGGTCAGGCTTTTATTTTTATTCTTTCTGTGATTTTCTCTCTGCTGGACTCCCACAACAGTTCCAAGAAAGAGCAACAGCGGTGACATCATCACCTCGTCGTTTGTGTGATCAGTGTTGTTTCAGGTGTCCCCTCCTATCTGTCCTGCTCCGATGCTTTTACGCTGACTTGGTCTCTGCAGTTGTCCAAATGTTGTGTTTAACATTGATGGTTATCTGTCCCTTTTCTTTCCATTGCTCCTTCCCACTGCAGTCTCTCGCTCGCCGCCATCCAGCAGGAATCGGCCGTCACACGGCCCTCAACATACCCGAGTCTGTTTCAGAGGAGGCCAGATCACTGCTGGAGCAGGTTAGAGGTCATCGCAACTCAGATCTGTGTTTTTTGTTTTTTGTTTTTTTTTTGCAGTCATTAAAAATGATCAAGTGCTATTTTTTACACTATAAAATCGTTTATTCTCACAGAGCAAATATTTGCAGTTTTTACATCTAGTTCATTCACATGGTTACTTGGAAATATTTGTTTATTCAGATTAAAATATACTTGAAAGACACTTTGATACATTCTGTTATATTTAGCTACATATAGTCACCAAAATATTTTTTATTTTATTTTTTTAATTCTGCAAATTTTAGCATTTATCTGCTATCTTTTCTTGCCCATATTTGCCTTTCTGCTGAAAAACCAGATTCCTATCAACATTATAAAAAGTTTGACATTTTTCTCATCGCTGAACTCATCAATGCTAACCGCTAATTCATGCTAGCGATAACAGATATTCAGCGTGGAAGTTTTTATTTATAGATGCATAATTTTCAAGTTAATCACAAGCTGAATTTAAAAAATGCAATTTACAAATTATAGTTTGGGATCAACTGGAATCAAAATCAGTATCGGCAGGTTGGAGCTGTGCAGGAACTGGAACGCCACAATTTCTACCAATGACAATTTCTTTGGTCCTGATTTAAAAAAAAAAAAAGTATATTTTCATAACATGAAGTGCAAACATAATTTAAAGATATGATAACACTTTACAATAAGGGTCCCTTTATTAACGTTACTTAGTGCATTATTAAGCATTAATAAACTATTAAATAAAGGATTAAAAACTGCTTAATATTGATGTTAATATTAGGTAATGTATTAGTAAGCAGACACCACCACCCCGGGTCCTTTGTCCTAACCTTAAAGACATGTAATAGTTAACAATATTGTTAATAAAGGGATCCTTTTTTTATTAATGCTTAATAATGCGCGAAGTAACGTTAAAAAGGGATCCTGTGTTTATTAATGCTTAATAATGCGCTACGTAACGTTAACAAAGGGAATTTTTGTTTATTAATGCCTAATAATGCACTAAGTAACATTAAAAAGGGGTCCTTTGTTTATCAGCGCTTAGTAATGCGTGAAGTAATGTTAATAAAGGGATCCTTTGTATATTAACGCTTAATAATGCGCGAAGTAATGTTAATAAAGGGATCATTTGTTTATTAACGCTTAATAATGTGCTAAGTAACGTTAATAAAGGGCTCCTTTGTTTATTAATGCTTAATAATGCGCTAAGTAACGTTAACAAAGGGAATTTTTGTTTATTATCGCTTAATAATGTGCTAAGTAACGTTAATAAAGCGATTCTTTGTTTATTAATGCTTAATAATTCAGTAAGTAACGTTAATACAAGTGTTACCGAAATAATTTTTACATTTTTTGAATCCAGTAGAGATTTCCATTCCGACTAAATGGCCATCTCCTTTAAATTTCCATCCTCTAACAGGAATATTTTCCAGTAAAAGTATCCAAACCTAGCAGCAGCACTAGTGGTTCCTCAACAAAAACACAGTCTCTACGCTACCAAAATAAAAGCAGACATTAAAGCAACCATGAGTGATTTAGGAATGTATGTATTTTTCAGACGGATTAGATCAGATAAACAACTGATGGACATGTCCTTAATAACACTGTTGGCACCCTGCTGATGTCTTAAAGCTAATTGCAAATCCTCCGAACTGCTAATCTTTAGATGTATATTAATGTGGGATTTTCTGCTTAATCTGACGGACATTCTGAGCAGTCATGGCATGGTGGTGACCATACAGAGACACTGTAGACCTGATAATTGTTTAACTCCTGTTTCTGATCACATCATTAAATGCATTTTTCCACTTTGTTATGCACCTGTTTTTGTATTTGGACCAGCTTCTCCAGTACAACCCCACAGAGAGGCTGGGAGCGGGCGCTGGAGGAGTCGATGATATCAAATCCCACCCCTTCTTTGCCAGAGTGGTCTGGTCCAAATAGATGACGTTTAACGGGGAACGGCGAAAACCAGTGGTGCATGATGGGAAACTGGATTTCCTGAATGCTCTCCCATCCAGATGGACAGGAAAATCAAAATATGCATTTTGCCACGTTGTTCTAATCACCTGTGCTTGGATTTTATACCAGTACAGCTGCACTGAGGACACTGTTTACTGGTGTGAGCATTGATCCACTACATTGTTGCTTTTTCACAGAGACACCGTCTCCTCAAGTCTCCACAAAACCACTGACACAGGCATAAAGCATCTGTCTTTAAAGGGACATTTCAACCATTTTTACAGTGTGTTTCTGTTGTAAAAGCTTAAAATAATCACTATGTAGTCATATCCTTCAGGACAACTTAACAGAAACGTACCTCAAATATGGCTGAAATACCCTTTAAGGATTCCTGTGGATTTGATTACTTTCCTCCGTGAAGCTCATCTCTCTTCATGGATTCATTGACATGTAAAAATGCATTTATGATCATAAACTCACGTTTAATTTAGTTGTTGCCAACCAGCCTACGAACTGCAACAGAAACGGACACTATGCAACGATACCTGAGCAAAAGAGGTAATAAATAGATGCTGACGTTAGTCCTGGTGAGATTATTATTTATTTTATAGCAGGGAAAATGCTCAGGTGAAGACTCAGTTTAAGCACTTCCTGTGTGTTTTATCCAAGTGAAGGACGAGGCCGCAGCTACGTTTCTAAATCGCCCTTTTACATTTTGATATTTTAACGACCCGCCCTGCGTTTTGTTCCTGAAGGATTATGATTTATGTAATATATTTAATATGATGATGATAAATGAGTATTGAAAAAAAATAATGATGAAGTCTTTTTAAGGATGTTGAGTTAAATCTACGCCCGGGTGTCGAACTTGTTCCGTGCTGGAACGCTTCTGCCACACGGATCTGAAGCTGATTTTATGAGATTTTCTGTGACTGGTTTACATTTTTATGGTTGCAGCCGTCGCCGCGCGTCACTTCCTGCATCGTTATGGGAGGATTCTGAGAATTCTGGGAGCACGATACTAAACACACGATGTAAACTACAGCTTCATATTGATTCATTTGTAAGTCTGTGAAGCTTTTTCTGTCAGTGCACTTTGAAGAACAATAAACATACCTGGATGAAGACCAGAATGGCTTTTTTTTTGCACACATAAACTGTTTGTTCTCAGGTTAGAACTGGTTTTGTCTACTGGGCAGATGATGCTCCTAAAAAGCTGCTGCCACTCTGGCTGATTGCCATGGCGACCATTATACAAGCTGATGCACAGGGTTGCCTTTTTTTTAACTATTGGAGAAAAAAGTGACCAGTTGCTGTAAATAGAGGCACTCCAGTAAGTTTTATGAGGATCAACAGTGATGCAGATCAGAACCTGAGAAGAAAAAAGTTGCTTGGTCACTAAAGCTGATCTCTAGGTGTCAAATCTAAAAATAGAATTGATGCAAAAGCTAAAAATAATGTTATAAATTAATATAAAAGGTGTTTAAGCTGTTTGTGATGTCAGAATAAACTGAACCAGACCGGAAACACAAAACCTCGGTCTAAAATAATTACAGCTTAAATAAACATGACAATAATATATTCTTTAAGGGTTTTTTTACATATTATTTTACTTCTTTAATGCATGAGTTATGACCTTACATCGAGGTAGGGAACCCTGGTCCCGGAGAGCTGCTAGCCAGCATGTTTTAGAGGTTTTCCTGCATCAACACAGTTGATTCACCTGTTCAGCAGCTCATCGGGCTCTGCAGAAGCTTGTTAATCAGGTGTGTTGAAGCAGGGAAACCTCTAAAACATGCCCCTGCCTTACATATTTACAAAAGTGGAAAAGTTTCAAAGCTCTTCAACCGCTCACGTTTTCTTAAGAAAAATAAAAATGGCAGCGGTGAAGTTTGTCTTTGAAAACTATCAGAACACTGAATTTGTTTTGGTCATCTTAGTTTTTTAACTGAAGTTAGTTCTAATTTCTAATTCACAAATAAAACTAAATAATAAATAAATGCCTCTTTCTTTTGTTGATTAGAAAGAAATTAATAATTTTTGCTCTTTAAATATCTGTCAATATAATAATAATTCTGATTGACATCCTGAAATTCTGTGAGTAGGATTTTAAAAAATCCATTTTTCAGAAATCAAAAGTTGAATTTTAATATTTTTTTTAGTCATGTTTGAGTTGAAATAACCTGAATCTGAACTCATTTCTTTTTGTCTTTATTCTCTGAAATGACACGTGAACACACACACACTCACAGGTGAAGTTGTTAGCCGTGCATTCCCTTGTGTCAGCTTTACCGCCACGGGGGTCAAGAGTCACAGCTGATTAGTGAAACCTGTCTCACATTACACACACACTCAGGGCAAGAGGTTGACTGCAGCTCACTTCAGAAACTGTCAATCTTACTCAGCGTACATGAGAGATGTGTCTTTAGTGAGCTCACAGAGGCAGCAGCAGCCCTCTCAGCTGATTTTATCCTCTACTTGTTCCATTTAGTGAGCGGTAGATGTGATCAGCTTGTGTGATTATTTAGATGTTTGTTCGTTGCATCCGTGCATCAGCACATTTAGCTTGAAACTAAAACTCAGTATGATCACATTCTAAAAGGTTCAAGTGAGAAATAAATGTTTTTTAACAATCTGTTAAACTGAATAATCTACGTTAAACTAATGTAGATCTAATATTTATTATAAGAAACATCAAACTAATCTAAAAGTCAAATTAAGAATACTTTATTAATCCCAAAGGGACGTTAAACATGCTTCGTACGTTCAAACCTTTAAAAGAAAAATTCTCAGATTGCCCAAATGAGTAAACTCACAAACACTTTAACAATAATTTCCTCTGCAGAAACGCGTCTGTTTATCTTCAAGTTTAATTGGGACCCAATTCAAGTGTTCTGACCTATCTGGTACTCTGGCCTGAACTCCAAAACCATTAAAACCAGCTCTAATTTGGCCACCCACTGCTGGGCGCACAATTATGTGTAATCAGAGGTTTAGCTCAGGGATTCAGAACCTGGGATCTTTATATTACCGGCATCCACAGTTGTCCTGAGTTCTGCACATCTCCTCCAACCAAAAACCCAAGATGTTTTATATATGTGTGTATTCTAGTCACATTCAACTTAAAGAGGACATATCAAGGACTCCCATGGTTCAGTTCAGCCTTCTTTTTCTGAGCTCTGTAAATGTCAGCAAGTCCCGCAGCCTGAATTGACCTCTGACCCCGTCCTGTAACTTCCTGATGCCTCTATCCTCTCCATTTCCCTCCCTGCCATCTTTTCCCACCTCTGCCTCCTCTTGAATGTAACTCCCTGTCGTTTTCACACAGAGGCACCGTGTGAGCGGGCAGCAGCCAAATGGCCTGCCCTCTGCTTCATATTGCTGGTGGTCAGGTTTTGTTTTTGTCTTTTATGGTTTGACTTTCGTTCACAAAGTCCAGGAGGACTCAGATAGCCCAGGGACACACACACACACACATGCACACACACTTACACCGAGCTGAAGAGTTTCACTGTGAAACCTCGGGCATCTTCTCCAGCTTCTGTCAGAGCCATGATGTCATCATGAGAAGACACAATGCCTCTTCATCATTGCCTGTAAACACACACACACACACTTCATGGTCAAATAAATTAGAGCAGCACACAGTAAGAACACAGGTGCTGTGAAACAGGGAAGCAAACGTAATGTTTTTATTCTCGTTTTCAGTAAATTGAACCAAAACTACACTGTAAAAATGTTATGTTGAATTTACTTAACCAAGTTATGTTAACTGGTTCCAATTAGTTGTTTAAACGTAGAGAGTGTTATAAATTGTTATACGTTTTAATGTTAAAAGGTAAGCGTATGTTAATTTTCACATTTAAGCAACTAGCTTTACATAAGTAAATTAAAAAAAAAATTCCTAGAGTACGCACTCCTGGTGTATATTAGGGAATGAAACAGCAGAAAACTTTGTAACATACTTATTTTGAAGACTTTTCTCATAAATATCAAGATGAAAATAGGCTGTAAATCAACGTCAAAACACTGTAAAATTCTGTTCTTTTTGAAAAATATCCAAACCCAACTCAGTGTTTCTTAACCAGATTGGTTCATCCTTAATTATTCACCTGTGTGTGTTTAGCTCATAGGCGTTCAATAGAAGCTGTTAATGTGCTTATATAGTTGTGTAAATCTGGGCTAGAGTTTTGCTAAAGTCACTGTAATCATGGGACAGAATTCATTTTTGTGCATCAACTATTGCAAAAAAAAAAAAGTTTAAGTATTTATTGTCATTTTACTCAGTTACATAATTAATCACTTTGATCCAGAACCTTAAAGTGACAATGTGTAGTTTTTACCATTAATCTCTGGAAATATCCATCAAAATGTTGTTGAAAATGAATTAAATGATGCCCAGTTGTTGAAAAATATTTCGTAACATATAACCATTAGATGCGATGTTTCCTTCTACGGGAGCCCGTGAGGACAAAATGCATTTACAAAACTTTCACCATTCATCAACATTGTTGTTTTAAACATTTACCTCTTCGCTCGTTGCCAGTGATGAAAGGGAGTCTGATGTCATTTTGATGGAGGTTGAACGATCAGACGAAGTACTCGTTCGAAAATTGCGCTCCCAGGGATTTTTGACCCTTATGGCCATCCGTTGGTAAGGTCTTACTCGAACACAAAAATACCGCTTGCTTGCAATGATTTAGGTATATACTGCCCCCTATCACCAGGGAAAATACACACCGTCACTTTAACTTTAAATAATTAATGAGTTTTATTCTTTCTTACTCAGAGCTTTTATTGTGAAGGATTTTTAAAAGTAAGTCATGTCTGTCAGGAAAATAAAAACAGTTAAACCAAGAAGATTTATATTATTATTTTCTATATGTGCATCCATTAGCTCTGGTTTAAATACTGAAACATTTTAACAAACTAAACTAATAAAAGTGCTTTATTTTGTTGACTTTATTGTACATAAAGCACAACCAACAACTCCAGATCAATGACCTGAATCTGTTATTGAACTGCATAGACCGTTGTATTTAGTGCGATCTCCACAGATAAGACTAAAGGTCTAACTGAATCTCCTCCTGGTCTGATTTTAATTAACTGCTGTAGTAGTACGTGTTAAAGGGAGTTCACTGCCCTTGTGCCTTTGGGCTGTCTCACGTTTTAATCTGATCAGATAGAACAAAGCAGCTCTGTTTCTTAGCTCGGCTCCTTTACCCCACTGAAAATGTTCAGCTCTGTTGCTGTAATGAAGTAACTGCGCGAGCACAAAACCAGTTTCTGATTTCTGTTTCGGTGGCAGATTACGACAAATTGGCCCTTAACGTTTAACTTATCTGTTAAAGCGATCGCTGACCCGATTAGAGCGCCGCGCTCTCTCCACCTGCTGTGGGTCAGACCGGGATCTGATATTTGCATCAAGACAACAGCTGGGTCACTGATGGGTCAATTTAAGGACTTTTATTTTGACAATTATTTAAAAAAACCAAAAAAAATCAACATTACTGCTCTTTATGTCTGAAGAATATAAAGATATCAGAGGAGTCATTCCTCTGTTCTTTTGGCATCATGTTCTGATTTCACCAAGCCATCTTGCTAAAACTGATAAATCAATTGGATCTCTATTAAAGCCGTGAATCCTACAAATATCAAAGAATATTTGTGCATGAAAAAACATGACAGCATGGATCCATCTTGTCGTCTAATCGAGCTGAAGTACCCAGATAATTCGGTTAGAACCCAACTTCCCCTGCACGTTAACGGCTCGGTCGAACTGTAACCGGTTGGACACTCACCTTCCAGAAGTGATGACACTGCGAAACAAACTCACCCATCTTGGCTCGTGATGGGGAAGGCTGTTGTTGATTTAGCATCCAGGAGAGAGCAGAGAGTGTCTCAGCTAGTAGAAGCTAACCGTTAGCATTAGCAACTCCACCACGCGGCAGAACTCCTCCAGGCTTGAGTTATTTCAACATTGCAGAGAAAACAGAGTCAGTGGTAGAGTCGTGTTGCTGAATTACAATGTTTAAACTCAAAATCCTGCCGTTTTTCGCCTCCCTCTCCTCCAGCTAACTTCTACTTCCTGAAACAGGAGTGCCAGAGCTCTCTCTTTTCAGAAAGCATCACAAGGCCTGGACTTGAGACCACAGTAGATGAATTGGAAATCAAGTGAATTTAAGTTTTAAGTAAATTCAACATTTCATTTCAGAGTGCATGGCTATCCCTTTTTGACCACGGTGGACCAATCTTATGATGCCTACTTCCAGCATTTGAGAAAATAGCAACACAATCCTAAACTGTTTCCTGCAAAGATGAGTATAAAATGTCCTTGTTTTTATTGTTGTTTATTGTCATGTTATGCTTGTTTTATGCTGCGTTCATCGCTTTGGATCACCTTTGCAGGTGTGGAAAGCACTATATAAATAAAACTTAACTGATTAATATGAAACTTGTTCAGTCTGATAGAAATGTTTTGTGTTTTATTTCACACGGCAGACATGTTTTAATGAAAAGCTGTTAGATTATTTCATCAATCATACTTCAGTACTCACAAGTCTTCCATAAATCTGCAAATAAAATAAAAAACCCTGAACTATCCCTTTAAATCAAGACCAAAAACACGATTGGATTACATGATAAATTTGTCCTAAATGCCTACTAACCCTGGGAGATGTCTCAATGTGCTTCAAGTGAAATTACCCAGGATGTCTTGCTACATAAACCTCCCACTTTCTACCTCAACTTGAAGTGCCGGTTATTTTTCCTGCTCAAAGCAATGTTCTACCTCACCTTCCCCGCCACATTGGATTTAAGGGTCTCTTTAAATAACCCACATGCCTGCGTGTGAGTCATGATACGAGAGGCTCAGATGGTAAAGGAGTCCCAACCGGTGCCCAAAAGATGTGTCACTAGTAATACCTCCCCGCAGGCCTGAGGTGTCTCCTTTCGTTGCGCTCTTGGCCTCACTGATCTGTGTGGAAAGGCGGTTTGCCAGGACCCAGGCATGCCGTCAGCAGCTCACTAACATAGCATTAGCTCTGCGGTCATCTCAGTGGGCCTTTGCTGTCTCAAATGTTTCCTCACGCTTGACTACACACACCTTCTGTGGCTCCACACCGCTTGTTAGCCACAAGCCCCTTCTGTCATAAGACCGCCCTCCCCTCGCCTCTTTCCTCTGATCATGTCTCCTTCTAGGCGTTTATGCTTCACCCCCTCCTCTTGCCCAATTGTTTTAATTCCTGCTTTAGGAGATAAAGGGTCCTCAGCAGGTGCCTCGTTGATCCACACAACCTTCTTCCTTTTGCAGGTTGTGGGCAAAGGCGTCTGCCCAAGGATGCCAGAGAGGGACATCAGCTCACTTTCTGGTCTCGCTGCGTTTGAGACCGCGGGGTTGCCAAGGCAAACCTGCAGGGGAATGTGACGCTTGTTAAGGAGGAGACGTTCCTGGGAATTGGGCTTGAGTGCTGCGCTTGAAGCTACACTCTGTCCACTAATCTGTCTGTTCCTCCAAGGCGAAAGTCTTCCTGGCAGTGATACACATTCTGTTACTAAACTCACACACACACAGCCCAACTCACAGTACCAGCCAGATGACATCTCACTCACCCCGAGGGTGAAGAGCTAAGGAGGAGGCTTTAGAGGGGGGGCTGTGGGAAAGAGAGGCAGCAGATTAAGGGACATAGATGACATCTCACATCTTGATAGGGGAGATCAGCAGGTGCTTTGATGTGTCCGACGCGGCGAAGAAGATGTAGGACTTTAGTGATGAGTGACGGGCGAGGAGAGGAGTGTAGAGGAGAAGCAGCTAGTGAGCAGAGGCCGCAGAGTTTAATGGACATCGTGATCTTACGGTGTCTAAGGTAAAGGTAGAGAGCAACATCTGACAGCGAGGTGAAACGAGGGGCGTGGAGGGAGGTTAGCAGGGCAGACAGCAGAGTTCTTGAGGGAACGTGGAGGATCCTTGGAGTCCTGGCACCTTATGGCATGGCCTGCAGTCAAACAGATGCTGCAGGCCTTGCCAGCCTTGAGCAGGGCACAAATGAGACCATTAGCAGCACAGGAGGAACGTGCCTTGTCTTACAGAGCAGCGCAAGACCGTATGTGTGTGTGTACGTGTGTGTGTGTAAAGATCAGTCTTTCAAAGAAAACAACATGACTTGTTTATTGATGTTATGCTAATGTGTCTGTCTTCAGCTGATTGTCCTTATAAGGGGTTGAAGACGATCACGTCTTCCCTGTAGTTGATAAATGGGCAACATCGCTTTAGACGCCCAATCAGAACGCCTCGAGACCATAAAATGATATATGTTTAAACAGTCATCACAGTAGTTTACATAAATCATGTTTAATCTTTAAAAAGGACTGAATTCTTCAGTTTTTGAATTTCGTTTGATGCTTTTCATCTGGATTTTTGTGAGTTTGCAAACTTTGTTAAACTTTTCCTGGGTTCATGAAAAAATATTCAGCTTTTTTAATTTATATTTTGTTGCTTGCAACACCATGTAAACTGATATAATAGAGGTGTGACCAAGTCATGGTTTGGAAAGTCTCTAGTCGTGATCAAGTCCAACAACATGCAAGTCGAGTCTAAAGTAATACAACTGATAAACGTTTGGATTACAAAATGACAGCTAATTGTCCATATTAAGCATGAAAATGTCCATAACTCAGTAAATATTAAAGGTATTAAGCTCATATTTTATGTGGTAGTAGTTGGTAGTAGATTGTGCTTATTATTTTAAAGCTTTAAGTAAAACATAAAATAATTTTAGTTTAAAACTTTATCTTTAGGTCTGTAAACACGTTCAGATTTCAGAAAACAGCAATCCCACTGCCACACCACTCGTCCTTAAAGGGAATAGAACTTGTGTGGCTCAGAAAAACGAACATTTGGCGCGAAGATATCAGTGATGTCATGAGCACATCTCCGAGCACGTGGGCGGGGCAAAAGAGCGCAGAGAAGCGCGCTGTGTCTTTATTATTGGTAGGCGTGAATTTGAGCCGACCAGTCAGTTGGCAGTGGGTGTGTTGGACTGGTTTCAGCCCGAGGCAGACCGCCTTGGGAAGAGGGCTGAAAATATGTCTGGTTGCACGCAGAAAATTACCGGGCTACCCGGATGTGAACACTCATTAGCCTAGCTAGGCCAGGTAGAGCCGATGCTAGTGTGTAACTGCCATAATTCCAACAGGGACTGGACCGCCACTCTAAAGTTGCAAGTGTGGTATTCTGGGTAGAGGTCGGAGTAACATTTCATTAACCCTGTAAAGGGTCATTTTAGCACATACTGGCTCAAGAAAATGATTTCAAAGCATGAAAAGTTGATTAGTATGGTTTTAAATTTGTGGGCTGACATGGTTTTCTCAGTTCCCAAAAGTTTATTGATGTTCCTGGGCAGAGCTTCGTAAATTAAGTCAGAAATTCCCAGTTTTAGCCTTGTTTATAGTGGGATCCAGTGTTGTAGGTAAATCAGAAAACTTTACACATCTCAAAGTTTGGGGAAACATTAATGTCCCTTTCTTTCTTCTCAGCTAACAACAGCTTGTGTACGGAAGGCAGACGGGTCACAAAACATATCTTTACCATCAAATCCACGCCCGTGTTTTGGAAAATTCTGGCTCTAGTGGGTGGAAGCATAAAGTAAGTGGAAGAAGAGCAGCGCCAACTCTCTCCTCACTGTCTATTTTCTCTTCTCCATCTCTATTTTTTCAAGTGTAAGTGATAATATCCCCCCCTTTTCTCTACCTCTCACTGGCTTGAGTGATTTGCTAAGGCGGTGTGTTGGAGTGTGTGCGCACGTACGTGTGTGTGTGTGCGCGCGTCTCACATTAGCCTTTTTCCATTAAAGCAATTTCGCCGCCCATTGTATTCCTGAAGAGGACCTGGGAAGTCACTAATGGTGCCTTGCGTCCACCCTTGCGCACAAACACACACACACACACACACGCTCGCACACAGCAGAACATCTCAAAGCGTGTGCTATCATCACCTGTCGCCTGATTGCTGTAAAACACACACATTAGCATAGAATGAGACACATTATCACTCCTGATTATGGGACGCTAAGAGGTTTCACGGGGGGAAAAAAAGACCTCACACCTTTTCTCCACAAAGCGAGCTGCTAGTGAGATAAATGCATGTTGTCCAACATCTCTGATGCTACTGAAACCGCCTGAAGACTCTGCTGATGGATTTAATGGCCTCTTGTTGTTCATGTTCATAACTGCTCAGATTTGTCGTGTCAATACTAATTTTTTAAACCCAGCCTGCGCCGTGATCCGGCTGCCACCGTAAAAACACGGACTTTGTATGTTTCTGTCTGTTCTGAAAGTGGAATGAAAAGCGCCTGGCTGCCGGGGATTTCAATGGGATCAAACCAGACTAGAGACAGAGTAGACACACATATTCACACACATCCGGCACGAAAGGTGACAGAGCATGATTAGCAGGTGGCCTCCTCTTCCCTGTCTCGATGAGTAAAGGAAGTGCCGGCCGTGTACGGCGGAGGTACGAGACACTTGTTAGGGTTAAAGGTCATATCTTTCTGCTTAACGTCGTGTTGGACATCCTTCACTTCTATCAGGGGTGAAAGGATTATGTTATGCTATAGCTGAGGAGGAAGGAGGGAAGATGTTGGTCTTTATTTTCTTTTGTCCTTCCGGCGTTTTTCACACGCAGACTGGAAATGAGGCTAGGCCGTGTCTGCATCCTTATATAGACTGGGAAGGTCACGAGGTAATGGGTGGGGGAGACGGAGATGGGAATTTCCCTTGCATTTAAGTTTACTTTGGGTATGGTGTGAAATAACAGGGACTTTCCACCTTAACAGGAGATTTACATCTGCATATTGTGCTTTCTGATATAAATTTAGGATTTTTTTCAACAAAGAAATTATAATTAGGTGTATTTCATGGCCTAACTATAGCTCTTAGTGGAAAACATAAATTTTCTGTATTGTACAAAACTGTATGAGAAATCCTGTTTCACATCTCTTCAGGGAAGTGTGACAATATTTCCCCTACCAAACTTAAACTCTATATCTAACCTGAAGCTTCCTGAATGGCTTCAGTTAGGAGAACCAGACTTTAACTAATAGTGAGTTCTAAAGCAGCCAATAGTGAAGCTGGTTGATGTTATCTTAAAACAGCCCCGTAACGGTTCATGCAAATGTTTGACTTGCACACAGATGGGCTCCAACTTCGAGACAGACCTGCAGACATGCAGACTGCATGGCGGTTAGGTGGTTAGCATTAGGTGCTTATGGACTACAGGAAGTGTTTTAATATCTTATAGAAACCATTTGTAGCAGTTCCCCTTCTCTTTTTGTTTTGGAGTACAGGAACTGTGGCTATTTTCAGGTCTAAACTGGTTTTATTTAGATGTTGCTACAGGAAGGGTTTCTTAGCTCAATGGGAACCTGTGAGTGATGTAATGGGGTTGGAATTGGTCCAGTTATGTGCTTTAATGATTATTTCTGATTATAATTGTTCACCTTGAGTTTTCATGAATGCTGAACATGAAAATAGTCTCCTACACCGATCTCCTGCATTAGCTTCTGATAATAGAAAATAGACAGCAAAACGCTAGGATTTGAAAATCCTGACAGATTTACGTCACACTGTCACTTAACGGTTTTGGACTCACCATGTTCACTGAGAAACCATATTTTACTTATTTTTTTTGGAATATGATCAATCACTGAGATTCAACATGCAGGCTAAATGTGACAATAGTCTTCTTTGGTACGTTCATACTGTGTGTTTTTTCGTAATTCTTTTACTTTTTGTTCTTTATAAAACACAGATAGATCTTTCTTTACCTTATTGTGCTGACGTTTCGATCGTCGCTGCGATCTTCATCTGAGCTAAGCCGCTGAAAGCTTTCAGCGGCTTAGCTCAGATGAAGATCGCAGCGACGATCGAAACGTCAGCACAATAAGGTAAAGAAAGAGCTATCTGTGTTTTATAAAGAACAAAAAGTAAAAGAAGTGACAATAGTCTACTACCCCTATTTCCTGCATTAACACAGATAGAAGATAGACGGGGAAACAGTCGGATTAGAAAAACCTGACAAATTACATCCCACTAAAATTAGCATTCATGGACTCACCCATCTTAGCTCATGACGGGGAAGGCTGGTGTTGGTTTAGCGTCCAGGAAACAGCAGAGAATGTCTTGGCTAGTAGAAGCTAACCGTTAGCATTAGCAACTCCACCACACAGCAGAACTCCTCCAGGCTTGTGTTATTTGTGGAGATAAAACATCAACGTTGCAGAGCAAACTGAGTTAGTGGTAGAGTCGTGTTGCTGTTAGCCAATCAGAGCCAAGATGTCCAAACATCAGGAAATAAGACTCCAAAACCTGTCGTCTGAAGCTACTTTCTCCTCCAGCTGACTTGTACTTCCTGAAACAGGCGCATCTGAGCTTTTTTCCTCCAGAGTACAACTTACAAGGCATTCATTCCTACCAGAGACCGCTGCAAATGTATTGATTAAACGAGTGCACTACATCTTTAAGGCAAAAAAAAAAATAGATATTGTTCTTATTGGCTATAGGGGAGCTTCGCTGTTCCCATTACTCCAGGGTTACCGACTTTGGTCCGGATTTTCCCCTTTTCAGGAATGATGTATGATTTTTTTTTTAGAAATTCGTAAAAAGTATAGTCTTTCCCTGTACTGGGATAAAATGTAGGCAATATGTCAATTTTTCAATTACTGAGCCCGCCTCCGTCCCGTAGAGCCCCATGCAATTTGAACTGAGCGCCACTCAGAATTAGCCAATAGCGTTAGACATCCGCTTATGTACAGATGTCAATCACAGAGGGCGCACAGGTTTGTGGTAGTATGGACAATTCAGTCATACATTATTATTTTTCATCTAGCTATCTCAAATTAGTACAGTTTTTAAAATTCTTTCTATATTTTGAATTTTTTTGGAGGTAACAGAGAGAGACGGTTTATATTTCTTTGGCTCTTCGTAGCATCATTTCCCCACCTGTCACCTGACACACACACACACACACACACACACACACACACACACACACACACACACACACACACACACACACACACACACACACACACACACACACACACACACACGTCTGTGATAATGACATAATTGTCCCAGAGCACACAGCCATGCAAATATGGAAGATGGTTTGTGGTGCCATCCGTAGGTCTCTGCCATCTATTTCCATTATTCTAATGCACTGCTACTTATGACCTGCTCTCACACAATTAACAATCAGTGTGTGAGGCAGGAGCCGGAAGACGAACAGAAACAGATGGAATGTGTGGTATTTGAGGTAGTATTTGGTCTTCTGATCATTAAAAAAGGAGCAAAAATGAAACTTTTTTGTCATCTTGCAGGTTTTTCTCATCTTCATTTAACCTAAAGTAAAAATGGTACTCCCTCTCCACTTCTTCTCCTGTGTGATCTCTTCCTGCCTCCATGTTTTCTATGTGTGTGTACGCGTTTGATCTTGAGAGAATGGGCTGTTGATTCTGGTCTGTTCCTTGGCTCCCCATCTCGTGGTCTTGGCCCAGGTCTGATCCCTGTGATTGGATCGGAGGGCTTTTGTGGTGGCTGATGGGACAGAATTAAGCCAAGTGGCACACAGTGAGCGCGCTCCGTGGCGGGCAGATGGACGGAAAGTGAAAGAGCTGTGATTTCTCATTGTGTCCCACCGTCTTTTGGGGTGTGTGTGATATCCCCAGAGCACATCTTCCATCCAAGAGCTCTGTTCTCAAATCAGTGGCCACCGCTTCCTGAGTCCAGAGACACGCCTCTCCAAGATTTCATCTCGGTATCGGTCCACAACTGGGTTGTAAGCAGCTTACTGAGGAATAATGTAGGGCAAGATATGGCTGCTCAGTTTTTGTTCAAGGCTCTGTCAAAACTATGCAGAGCAGTGACTGCTTTCACACAATTTCAGGCAAATTTGAGATTCTTTTTTAAGTTTGGGAGTCTTATGAGCAATTGATACTCTTACCTGTTGTAGGTGGCTCTTTCCATCACTTCAGCTTGAAGAAAAAGTGATTAGTTCTGACCAAAGTGCTAAGCTAACGACTAGTCAAGATGGAACCAAGAGCAGAGTGGATCTAGAAGATTTCAGAGGAAGTTAAAGACCAAGTTCACTTGTTTTTTCAATACATTTGCAATGGCTTCCAGTGTAAATGAATGCCTTGTGAGACAATCTTTGAGGGGAACAAGCTCTCGCGCTCCTGTTTCAGGAAGTAGAAGTTAGTTAATGGAGAAGGGAGAAGAAGATGGCAGGATTTGGAGTTTTACACATTACTATTCACAGAAATTGGACATCTCGTCTCTGATTGGATAACAACAACGTGACTCTACCACTAACTCTGTTCGCTTTGCAATGTTGATGTTTTATCTCCACAAATAACACAAGCATGAAGGAGCTTCTGCCGTGGCGTGAAGTTGCTAATGCTAACGGTTAGCTTCTACTAATCGAGACGTTCTCTGCTGTTTCCTGGACGCTAAACCAACAACAGCCTTCCCCATCATGAGCCAAGATGGGTGAGTCCACAAATGCTAATTTACAGCGTGATATAGTAGATCTAACGGCCGTTTCTAATCCGAGTGTTTCCCCATCTATTTTCTATCGGCAGCTAATGCAGGAAATAGGGCGAAGACCATTTTCACGTTTAGCCTGCATGTTAAACTCTGATTGTATTTAAAAAATAACAAGTAAAAACTGTTTCTTGGTGAACTTGGTCTTTAAAGGGTGAGTCACACCATGGGTGGAGACTTAATTCACACACACTTCCTGTTAGAAAAATGCTCCTAAAGGAGGTGTCGCCTGGCGGACCGAGAGAGCAGGACTGAGGCAGTGATTGACAGCATCCCCCTCGACCCCCCCGCGCACACATTCGGAGTTTCTCAGTTGGAAACGAGTCGTTAACTGGAAGATTTCCTGTCCACCGCAATCACTAGAAGAAAGGGGGGAGGAGGACGTTGTTTTATGGAGGCGAGCGGGTCCGAGCTGTAACGTGTCATATCGCCAGGTGAGTGGCCGAGCCAGGTGGAGGTGCGGCCGAGACTCAGCTGGAGTCCAGTGCAGTGCAGCCATGAAACATGGCATAGACAAAGTCACCCTGCAGCTCTATAGCATCAGCTGTGGCTGATTCTAAATCAACGTGGAGCGTTTTAACCTGAAGATGGAGATATAGTTACGGTTTTGGGTTGAAATATTACATTTTAAGTAAGTTGCACTAAACTGCCAAAATAATGACTACATGTCTCACATGTTACTCACTCTGTTAAACTTATTCTATTTTATTAACCTTTACATTACTGACAGTTTGACATTGTCATGAAAAACATGATATATTATTGTTACAGGAAGTGCTCCAGGCTGCACAGGAAGTCCTATAGCAAGCAAATACCCTCACAAATTTTATGTAAATAATTGTAATGTAATTTTGACATTTATATAATTCAATTCAGTTTATTTATATAGCACCAAATCACGACAAGAGTCGTAATTGTTTGGGAAATAGTGTTTTGAGTAATTTCGTGACATTGCTCCTTTATGTTGACAGTAATCTTCTGTGGTCCTGATCCTGATCAGACTCTTTCAATCCTGTTAAAATTAAATTATTTCTTCAAACAGAGATTTATCTACAACAGATCTTAACCACATCAACATGCATTTGAAGCTGTGCGTATTTTTCGTCTTAGTTTCATGGACAGATCATCTTACTGCAAATAGTTATTTATATTAAGTCACTGGATCAGTGCTCTTGCAGATGTGCCCAGCTGTTAACAATGCACTCATATGAGATTTAGGAAGTAAACAGATGCCAAAGTGTCAGTTTAAACATTTTCCAAAACCGATTAAAAACACATAAAGGGGTTAAATGACTGAGGCGGTGATACTTCCCACAGATGATGTTTAACCTCTTACCTCTGGGGCCGCCTCCTGTGCCCGAGCCCTGCAGCTTATAGCCTCAATGAGATTTACACCACAAGTGTGTGTAATGGTTATTTGACCCACTGCTTGTTTTGATGTGTGTGTGTACGCACATGTGAGCGTTTTGGTGAATTTTCCGATTAGAGCAGATTACTTACACTCGTGTAAAAACAGGAATTAGTTTCCAATAAGAAGTGCTTATAGAGCCATAAAACACCACCAAAGATAATCATCAGACCTAAAGGAACGTCAGAGCGAGAGCGAGAGAGAGAGAGAGAGGCCTTCGAATATAAAAGAAATGGGCAAACGAGCTGATTCTCTGATCTGGATCTTTGCAAAAGCCTTAACTTTTTTTGCCAGGAGGTCCGGATGGAGTGCTTTCCTTCATGTCCCTCCTCTCATGCCGGGTAATTTGCAAGAGAGGAGGAGGAAGAGTGACCATAGGAGGCGATAGTCGTAACATGGCATCCCCAGTAAGGGTTGAATGATCTACTTAGAAGGGCCACGGCAGGGTTGGCCAGCAGAAGCCAGATAGATGCCTGAGCAGGCTGGCAGAGCACCAGACAACCCTTTAAATCTGCTACTATGGCTAATCTCTAATCTGGAGATTTACTCAGTCTGCTCCCCTCTGCTTCTCTTTCTTTCTGCTTCTATTCCTCCACATCTATAAACGATGCAATCTGTGAATATTTCAAAAAACGTGCTTATGCCACCAAAATATGTTATTAAAGACGATCTAATTCCCTGCACATCTCTCAGCTGAGATCCAGCCCCACCCCAACACACTCACACACACACACACTCCCAGTGTTTTGCAGATGGTCACATAATGCACAATCAGCCAAACAAGACGGCTGATTTTAGGGAGGAATGTTGGACTCCCTCTCCTTTGGAGGCCATCCTTGGTGGACACTGCGCGCTAGAAGCCATTACAAAGCTGCACGCAGGATGCCAGCACCAGTCGCAACCAATCCCAAATCTTCTTCTAACTGGACCAGGTTCCAGTCCAAAACTGCTTCTTGCATGTGAAAATAGATCCCAGATCTGCATGCAGTGTCCCATGTCTTTTAAGTGAATCAAGACCATTGATCACTTTATGGTCATTGTCTAACTGCAACGTTCGCTGACACTAATGTGGCGCAGGCCAAGAGAGGATGGGTCCCTCGTAATGTGTATCTTCCTCCGAGTTCTTCCCTTTCACCACTGCCAGAAAAACAATGCATCCCTCCTCCCTCATTCTCGCTTCTTCAGACTTAGACCCATGCAGCAATTATGCCCAATCATAGGGCCTCAATAGGAAGCAACCAGGGCTTGTTTGTGCCTCAGCGGTCATTAAGAGGGGGGCGAAGAAAGGAATTAATGACTTAATTGAAGAGGAGAGAAAAGGGGGAAATCACACAGACTCTGGGAGCGTATAGGGGAGAGCATGAATGGGGCGCCTGGAACGCTCCTGAAGCAGGGGATTGTGGGATTGCTGAAGTGTGTCAAGATTTTTGGTTGTCCTCCAGAGCAGATGGTGGCTTGTCGTTCGCATACCATCTATTCTCCTCTTTGTCAACCCAGTGTGGCTTCTTTTGTTCCTCCCCATTGCTTTGCTGCAAAAGTTCAAGCAGAGCGAGAAGGAGGGAGAAGGGGGGAAAAAAGCAACATAAACAAAACTGAAACAGTGGTCCGGTTTAGTCCGAACGATCGTCTCTCCCTCCCTTCTGAAGTTTTGACCAAATCAAAAAGGATGCTGTGTCTCAAGTGTCGCTGTGCCAGGCTTGGCACATCGCTATTCATTCCCGTCTAATGTGGCCGTGTCGCCCTACTGCCAAGCCTCCACTCCGGTTCCACAGACACCTGATTACTGTGGATAAACACGCAGGAGGAGATCCCCCCCACCCTCCATCCCCACCAACTGAGACTTGAGAGATACGCTACCTCCAGGAAAATCTGGCTCGACCTGCTATCGCAATTACTCTTCCCGTCCAGGATTTCAAATGGATAAAGTAATCAGGAGGAAACTGAAAACAGCTTGCTGACTGTTGTGCATTTTTTCCTCTTTGACTGTTGCACCAAAAAAACACGCACCAACGGGTGGACGAAGCTACGTTTACGCCCCGGGGTCGGCAGAGCTGATGAGAGCAAGCTTTAAACCATTTCCTTTTTCTCTTTTCTTTCATGTCCTAATTCCTGGAAGCATTCCTTCTGTCAACAACTACTGAAAATACCAACCGAGGCTGTTTTGGGGGGAAATTGCTCGCACCTCTTTGCAGGGCTGAATAATTAATGTATGCTAATGCTAACAATGTATTAGTTATTCAAATATAATCCTTTTGGACAACAGAGCTGTTTACCCCCTATTACTGCCTCTGATCGTCCACTCCAAACGGGGGAGCGCATAAAGAGACGAAAGCAAAGGAAGGGAGAGAGAGAGGGGTGTATGTGACACTAACGGACACCGGACAATGCTAGAATGAAACGCAGAGATTAGCATGACAGAGAATACCAGCGCTTCACACATTAATACACAACATGAACTTTAGCCATAACCCTCAGAGGCCCGATCCAATATGCATCTCCTCTACCTCCTCTGTCGCTTCTTTTTAACACTGTCTCCAATTGTGTTCTTTACCTTCTTCTTTCCCACCCTTCTGCTCTTTCTCAGCAGACGTCTGAAGGGCCCTTCATCGCAGAGGAGATGAGGACTCCTCTGTGCTGGTGGGGTGGCAACAGAAGGAAAGGAGCAAACTCTCTGTCTGGAGAATGGAAGGATGGTTACGAGTCTGAATGTCGTGAGAGGAGGGCCCCCCATTGATAGATTAAGGACCAGGTTGGCTGTATACTTGAGAGCTATAGTGCTCCATCGCAGGAGGTGAGACTCGAGAGCCAGGTCACGCATTAGCATGTGTTTTGTTTTCAGCTCGGCTGTCCCAGAGTCCGCCGCTCAGCTGTATCACTAACAAGCAGGAGGACATAGAGGAGAGGAAGGCCTCCTTCTTGTTTGTTGAGCAGTATTTACACAGAGCGTTAGGCTTATGGAAATCGTACAAACACACAAATGTTGCCTCTCCGGTAAATGCTGGATGCCAAAGTTTGTCTCTGTAGCAATTTTGTGAATCCTAAGCAGCCAGATCAAAAAACACATGTGTTACATTCAGAAGGAAAGGTGTGATCAGCATTTCCATAATTAATAATCACATTTTTGGTGGATGAAGGAAGATACTTAAGGTTTTGCTGCCTAACCCTAACCCAGCACACTGCATCATTGATTTCATATCACTCTACAAGTGAAACGTTTGGATTTACTTGAAATAGCAGTGAGCAGTTTCCTGCTTCTCCGCCCTACTGGTTGAAAGTGGAATTACAAATGTTGTAAACAACCCTGCAGCAGCCTTTTGTAGCTAGCGCTAACAACAAGCTAACACTAACACAAGCCAACTAATACTAAAATAAACCACAAAGTAAAAAGATCCACACTGTTGGAAAAAAATATTACTTACAAACCCAGTAGCAACAAAGGCAGGTCACCATCAGTCCGTGATTTTTATAGCCTCCTTTAGCTCCCTCAAACTAGCATAGACTGCGCCAACGTTTACTCCGGTTTTAGTTCTTTGCTTCACCTCCAAAGACATTACTCTGTTACTTTTACTTCCAGGCTCCGCCATGATGCCAACAGAAAAAGCTAACTTCTTTTTCTTCTTCTTGTGCTTTTCATTGATGATCGGCGAACCGAAAGTGCTAACCGCTAGCATTACAGCTAACGCAATGCGGGTAGCCACCCCTAGAACACCTACCCGCTCCACAAAACTATCTAGTGTGGTTTATGGTCAGCAGAGGGCTGCAGAGTGGTGTCAAATATGAAACTGGTCAAGTTTCTAACCCAACAACCACTGAGATCAATGTTAAAGCTCTAGCTTATAGTTTAAAAGCATTGTTACTTTAACCAAGTTATGTCAACTGGTTCCACTAAACTTACTTAAGCATAAAGAGTAATTTTATTTACTTTTAACATAACATATAACAATGGATGTTATTCTTTACATTTAAGCAACTAGATTAAGTTTCATCTTTTACTTGATTTTTGTTTTCATTATTAGCATCAAAAGAGACATTTTATTCCAATGCGAATATTCAATCACAAGTTTGCACAACAGGAAAAATCTTTTGCAATAAAAATACCTAAAGTAAAATAAAAAACACATTTTTTATTTCCCTACACAAGTTACATCCTTGTTAACAATAAGCAGAAATGTATCCGATCCTAAATATGACACCTAAAAGTGGCATTTTTAATTTTCTGAAACCATAATCACATAAAAAGTTTACATATCTTTTAATTATTTTATATTTATTCTGACTAGTTGCACATACATGAATCCCAGCATTAATATGCGTTAATAGAAGAGTGCTTTTAGGTGATAATGCTAATAACACTATGAGTTTATTTTCTGAATTAAACCTTTTTTCTTCTCGTTTCAGCGTCTATAATTGTTTTAACCTATGATAAGGTCGAAGACAAAACTTTTTTTTTTATTCTTATTCTCAACTTCTTTTATTACAAACATATTTCAAGAGAGGGCATACTTAAGAATTTATTTTTAGGACATGATCCCAAGCTAACGGGTATTTATCTCATTACCCAGAGATTATGACTCTTTTGTAGAGTTAATAGTTTAATTATGTCATTTTCTTCAGGTAACAAAGGTGCTTTTCTCTAACAGATTCATATATTTTGTTATTTTGACCCAGAAAAGTTTGATTTCTTGTGGTAAGCAGACAAAAAAATTTTTTTTTTAATATACATTCAGTTTTCTCTTGAAAAGTGAACCAAGATAACACCTTTTTAATCTTTAAAACATACTTTTATATTTTTATTTTTGAGACACTTTCATCGGCGACTCAGTTGCTTATATCCCCTGAAGCAGGAGCCTGAAGGTGACTGAGTCTGGGGAACATCTTTGAACGTCGCCGGTGCTTCTCCTGCTGGCACAAAAGATCAATTCGTCTGCAAAACTGCAGACCCAACCACCCCCCATCCCCCCACACCCATCCTCATCAAAGGTAGACTTAAATGAGGTGCAATTAAGGTAGATTTCACAGCCGCCATAAAACAAACCCCCATGATAGGAGAGTCATGGCTTCCACATTTACAATAATCACCCACTAAGTTCACACGTTGTCACTCTGCAGCAACAAGGTTAAAGATGTGAAGCTGACCTGTGTTTTATTTTTTTAATTGTTCATGCCAATCATGATCCCACTGAGGGGCTGTGAAACAAAGTCACTTGAACATTGACAGCTACAGAGCCCCTCCTCGATTTCCCCCTTTTTGATAAAGATATCAGTAATGGAGTTTTTTTGTTTGATAAATGAGCTGCTATTTCTGAGAGGGACTAATAATACGGCTATTAGAGTCTCGTCTGTTGGGACTGAATGCACGACGACGCTTTGGTGAATGTACAGCTGTTGTTTGTAATTGGGAGTTTGATTTAGAAGTGGTCACTTTGGTCAGAGAAACATGAAAGTCCTTGGTGTTGTCTGTAAAAATAAAGTGTTTCAGTTTTGTCTGTATTTATCTGTAGATGGCAGGGTTTGATGCTCACATATATCTATCTATATCTATATATTCCCATCTCACCCTCCGAGGGTGGTCTCATCCTTCCGAGCTCGGGTCCTCTACCAGAATCCTGGGAGCTTCAGGGTTCTGCACAGTATCTTAGGTGTTTCTAGAACTGCACTTTTCTGGACTGAGATGTCTGATGTTTTTCCTGGGATCTGCTTTAGCCACTCCTCCAGTTTGGGGGCCACTGCCTCGAGTGCCCCGATGACCACAGGCACTACTGATGCCTTCAGTCTACAGGCTTTCCCAAATTCTTCTTTGAGGCCCTGGTACTTCTAGTTTCTCATGTGTATTCGTATACATACAGATACATAGTAATTAGGCAGAGTGATGTAATGCAGATATTCTTACCAAAACTCCTCCTAGTGGCTGGTTGCAGTATATGTATTAAGGCCGTGTACCCAAAATGCGATATTTTCCTCATATCCTTGTTTGTTTTCATACAGTGCAATATTCAGTATGTGTTCAATACTTGTGCAGTACCGGATGTACATTAGTATGTCTGTGTCCCTTATGATGGGTATTCTTGGAAGCTCAATTTTCTATTTTTAATCCATTGTTTTTAGTGGTTTGAATGTTACAATAATAGCTTACTGCTTATGTGTATTTAACTGTACTTTGTTATTACCTTTCTTTTTATCTTTCTCTAAGTGGCTGCTGTAATTAGTGAATTTCCCCAATGTGGGGAAAAATAAAGTCTATTCTATTCTTTTTCCTAAAATAAAAGTAACTTGTTTAAGTTGACTAGTTTACCTAGGGATTATCAATATTGGCTTTTTTCCGATATCCGATATGCCGATTGCTGTCTATTAATATCCGATACCGATATATGTGTCTCCGTCTCATACAAAAAAGAAAAACTAAAACATTTTATGTTACTAACGTCACATATCTCCTATCATGCATGCTTCAATTTTAAAAATTTTCTGTGCAAAATGAAAACTACTTCACTCTAAGTTAGTAACAGGAAAAGTGTCACATTTATTTTGTCTCCAACAGCAGGTAAATCTCATTTTCCCTAAGCGTGATGCTAAGATGTTTGTATTAGAAATGTATTTTTAATTTTTCTATATTTTGCATTTATGGCGATAAAACATTTATAAAGATCTTCAGATAGGAAAAGAAAGCTGTGCAGATTCTTGTTTTTGTTTTAGTTGTTTGTTAGCTTGCTAGCTACACGTAGCTACGTGCTGTGAGGACAGCACACGTTCACTACACAGGGCAAATTTCTACTTCACAATATTTTCCGATATTAAATGTTATTGTTGATATTAATAGTAAACGATAATATCGAACATCCCTACTTTATACCTAATGCTGAACGTTCATATATAAATGTTTCGGATATGTGTAGCTAGTTGTGATAATTTGACACTTAAAAACAGAATGACTGTGTGCAGGTGAGTTGGTGGATGTCCAACATGGAACGGTACACGGAACATTTTGGCTTCACTTCTAAACAATGGAAGAACAAAGATGCTTCATCCATCTTTATTTTTATTGATAGAACCAATTCAGTGTCATTCCATGTGAAACTTTTCATATTTTCATGCATTTTTCTGCTAGAACATTAAAGAAAGAAGTGCTCTCTAATCGTACAAGACTATATTTGTCCTGCAGCCTAGAGAGGGGAGAAAAAAAGTCACAAACTCTGCAACAAACTGGTAACTTTCTGCCACTCCAGCTTCCTGCCAACTTCTGTGACTCCAGCTGCAACTGCCAAAACACTGATTCACAACCTGACAAAACTAGATGATGACAAAAAGCACATTCTTAACCCAAAACACTGCACTGATGCTTGAGATAGAATTTCTCTCCTTTGTGGGATGGATGATAATGGGTGAAAACAAAGAAGCAGGGTGTAAAATGCTTCAGCTGAGCGTGATTACAGCTGTGGCCGTCATTAGGCAGCCTCTTTAATGTAATTGATGGAGTGGATTCTCATAGCAGACCTCAATAGACTGGGCAGGGTCTCCTCGTTTATTTGGACTCATCTGCATTTGGTGTGTGTGTGTGTTGTATTTATGTGTGTATGTAAGCATGAGGTAAAGCCAGAGTGCGCTATAATTATGACTTCACACTCTTCAGACACTTAGAGAAAAGAGCAAAACAAAGCACAGTAATCAGTGTGTACATGTGTGGATGCATGTGTGTGGTTTGCTACATTCAAAGTGCAAATGTGGACTTGGTGTGTGTGTGTGTGGGTGCACGTGTGCATGTGTGTGTGTGTGTGTGTGTGTGTTTGAGAGACTGTTTGCATTTGCTCAAGGATCCTGACCCTTCAGAAATGACACGTTTTCTCTATCTACCCCATCCTTTCCCCACACATTAGGTGCTTACAAAAGACAGAGCACTAATGCATCATCTAATTGGCCTAGGCTCCTGCCTCTGCCTCTCCCTCCATCACTCTATTAGCTCAGTAATTACCCATATGCCTCGGCGAGGCGGGCGTCCAGATAATGGCCGCCTCAAGGGCCCTTGAGCGCGGCAGAGAGGGGCCTCAGTCTGTCGCAGCGGGAACAGAGCAAGCTCTCGAAACTATCCCAGCACCGCACTGGGAAAAACACAATGGGGAAGAAGTTTGGCAAAAATGCCCCCCAGCCCCCACCCCCTCTACCACCAGTGCCTCTATCATAGAAAGTTGTGACTGGAGCGGGCGTGGAGAATACCAATTGGTGGCTTGTGTGACTTAACCTACAAAAAACATATTTCTGTTTATATTTTTCAAAAACTTTTTGTCCAATACTTATCTCTGTGTTTACTGGATAACACCCTGAATTTATGTCAAACCAGTTGTTCTCTTCAGCATAGAGTTCAAAAGACATCTAGTCAGAATGCCTCCTGGTTGCATTCCACTGCGATGAGACCCAGGTAGAGGTTGAGAACTTGCTAGAAGGATTTTGTATCCCCTTTGGTCTGGGAATGCCATAGATCCTCCAGGAGGAGCTGGAAAAGGAATGTCTGGGTATCCCATCCTATCCGCACCTGTCGACTGAGGTTGGAAGTGGATCTCTGCCTCATGTGCAGGAGTTTAAGTATTAGTGTGTTGTTCACATGGTAGGATGGAGTGAGACAATAGATTTTTTTCCATTATTGGAACTTCCAGGTAGTTTCACCGGACCTTTGTGGTGTGCTTGTGTCTCCATTTCACCTGGGTGGCCCAAAAGGATCACTTGTTGGACCATTTCTGGAACCAACAGAGTACCTGAACTGGGTTATATACTCAGAAAAGGCCTGGTAGAGTTGATAAGTGGGATTTGCTGATTGGTTGTAACTCAGTAGGAAATTATGTCAGCAGACGTCGCCAAACAACTGGCATATGTGAAATTTTAAGAGTTGCTGTTGAAATGGAATGGAAGCAAAAGAAAGTAAGCTTTAATGTTATTAATGTCCATATATGTTGTTTTTGGCACTGATCAGTGACATCACTCGCTGCCGAAAAGGTCGCGATAGGCTAACGTCTTTTGCCGATTTTGTATGGAGACAAAACGACTGCGAGTACAGAGCCAAATTTTCTCCGTCACCTTTCACCCTCTCAGAAATTTCCTGGAAACACGGGTATGGACAACTAATTAAGGCTTCGTCTCCAGTAATAAGGGCGTAGCTCTGGTCTGTCATGGGCTTTTATGGAGAGTTCAAAATTTTTGGAGGGAACTTGGAGTAGAGCTCCTGCTCTGATACATCTCATAGTTAAGATACGTCTTGGTGAAAGGATTATATACTGTATCCTTTCTGGCCTGGGATTGTATCAGAATACCTCAGGCGGGTGCAGATGAATGTTATAAGGGAGAGGAATCACTGGGTTTTCTCTTTGGATCTGTTACCTTTATTACCAGACCTTGGATAATTGGCCTAAAATGGATGGAATTGATGTGAGATTTTGTACCATATTGACCCATAAAATGAAGGAGATCACATAACTAGTATGTTTAAAGTGACGGTGTGTATTTTTCCTGGCGATAAGGGGCAGTACATACCTAAATTATTGCAAGCAAGCAGTATTTTACTTTACATTGTTACTTTAAAAGTGTGGAACACTGAAAACATATTTTTTACATCTCATTTCTGATTATAATCAGTCACTCTGAGTTTTTCATGTAGGCTGAGCATGAAAATAGTCTCCTACACCCATCTGCTACATTAGCTTCTGATAGAAAACAGACGGTGAAAATCTAGGATTTGAAAAGCCTGACAGATCTACTTCACTCTGACACTGAACATTCATGGACTCACCCATCTTGACTCACGACGGGGAAGGCTGTTGTTGGTTTAGCGTCCAGGAAACAGCAGAGAACATCTCGACTAGTAGAAGCTAACTGTTAGCATTAGCAACTCCACCACACAGCAGAACTCCTCCAGGCTTGTGTTATTTGTAGACATAAAACATCCTCGTTGCAAGTCAGTGGTAGAGTTGCTTTGCTGTTATTCAATCCGAGGCGAGATGTCCAAATATCAGGAAACAAGACTCCAAATTCTGCCGTCTGAAGCTCAGCTGTGATGTGGCTCACTTCTAGTTCCTGAAAATGGTGCACCGGTGTTTTTCTTCCCCAGAGTACGACTTACAAGGCATTCATTCCTACTAGAGACCGCTGCAAATTTATTGATTAAACGAGTGTTCGACACCATTTAGTTGGTGAGAATTTTAAGTCTACTTTAACGACCATAATTATCTTGTAGTTTAGTCAAAAATACTGAATCCTCACGTTACCGGTGTGCAAAAACCAAACTCCAGAGGCTAAACTGAGCTTCATTTTAATCACATAGCGAAATGCCTCAGTGTATTTTACAGTGTATTGGTCTGTTCGTTATGAGTCATGCTTTCTGTTCATTCACATCTCTATGATTACCAACTTTGTGCTGACGTTGATGAGTTTCATTTGATTTATAACTCTACATAAAGTCCTATCTAAATCAGCCTCAGTCGAATATCTTTAAAATCTTCATCTTCTTAATTGAAATCTCATAATCTCCAACAGAACAGAGGAAGCTGTTCTCATCCAATCCCAAAGAGACACTTCCAAAAAGAGTCCAACAAAGCGCTTCTTAAATAATTCCCTGGCTCTGCGCAGCATATAATATGGATTACAGAGGCCTCTTTCTCTCTCTTGCTCCCTCAATCTGGGATATGGTCTCATCCCTCCATCCTACCCAAGGCAGATTTTGTGACACTCAAGCTGACCAGGCAGCATTATCTGTTGTTGAAATCTGATAAATATATAAATAAAGCATCCAGCAGTAATGCTAATATATGTCCTAAGAGGGTCTAAGGCTTCAGATCTGTGGACTTAATCTGGATTTTGGAGAGGTATCGTCCCTTCGTCGTTCAGAGATTTGTGAGATCGCTGTCAGTGCTGGGCTGGCTGAATTATCTTTGCGTATTGTGTTAATCTGTTGGCATGCAGATTGTGGTGGACTAAGGTTCAAGTGGGAGGGATTAGGGGAGATCTGAGCAAAGCTGATGCAGGCTGCTTTCTCAAAAACACACGCTCAGATTCCTCTGTGAGGGTTTTTTTTTTTCTCCCACACTGACCAGGAGCACCACCGGAGCACGGTCTCTCTGTAACACACACACTCACACAAATCGCCTTCATTTCACCCTCTCTATTCCAGATAATTCCCTTCTCCAAAGCTCCCCTCAGACCAACCACTGTGAGTGCAGGACCCAAAATGCAAAAATCAGTGGCCTTGCCCACTCCACAAATCCCAAAACCTTTTAGAGCTACTTGACAGAGAGAAATCCATTTGAAGAGGATATCCACCATCCATTACTTAGAGACTAATGTCTAGTTTTAACTCAACTGTATTTATTTACACCATAAAATCTAAATAAAGCACGTTTTCCTGCCCACAAAGCCACTCTGGTAATGCCTTATTAAGATGGAACTCGCAGCCAGAACCCTGACAAGGTTTCTAACTTTAATTGTACATTGTCAGTTCAATAACTCAGCGCTTTGTGCCAGACTCTTTATGATTATCTCTGGAGAGTGATAAAATCACTTCAGGTAAATGAGTGATTGGACTGGAGGACCGCTAAAGTACAACTCATCAGTCCTTCAGCAGCTTGTGTTTGCTAAATGGAGCCATGGAGTTGGGAGGATGAGGAGGCTGGAAGGGTCACAGGGGTCCACACGGACCAGCAATTGGACGACTCTCGGAGGGACGAGCGACCAATCACGTTCTCTACAAATCCTTAACCTTGGCGCCTGGAGATCCAGCAGGAGAGGCAGGAATTCATTTCCACCAATCACTTGGCTTCGGCAAAAGCTAATTGAACAATTCTAATCTCTCGACTCATTTTATTAGGTTTAAGGTCCCGGTGATGGAATTAACGGCGGTGAAGATGTGCTTGTCTTTGTGGTATTGGGAAAAAAATGTCTTTAAGCTGAGCTGACCCAAACAAATGAACCGTTTTACCGTTAAAGAGGACCTAGAATGCAGTTAATCAACAATCTAAAACAGAGCTTTGAGCCTCTAAAACGCATAAGAAAATTTCTTGTGGCTTTCATCTGTCCCAGGAGCCCTGATACAGGCCATTCTAAACCCCCTAAACCAGCCTTGCTCTGAAAAGAGCTTTTTAGCCCCTCCCACTTGGCCAGTACATGAATATGATAATGAGCTGCTTGCTGATTGGTTGGTTTCCCCAGAAGGCCTCAGACACTGGAGACATGCAGGTTTGAGGAGGAAGGGCTCCCCCTAGTGACGTGTTAATGAAGTCTTTCTCACAACAGAAGTTTTTTTTCTCACCTTTTTCAACTTTCTAATTTACATAAAAACACGGCTTTGACTTTTTGGCATGCTACTTTTGACCACCCAAGCTGTCTTATTCAACAACAACAATTCTAGGTCCTCTTTAAGAAGAACAAACGGGAATAAAATGATTGTTTTTGAATATTTATGAAGCCCTGTCTACACGTAGCCGGGTATCTCCCAAAACGAAGATATTTTTCTACGATTCGCCACACGAAAACGCAGATTTCCGCAACGAAAACAAATTTTTTTATAAACTCTGGCTTAAGTAAAGATTTGCGTTTTCTCCATTTTCAGCGTTTCCGTGTGGACAGAAATAACCGGAGTTTTAGGTTTAATGTCAATGTCTGCGACAAAAATGCTGACGGCCTATTTGCGACCTGTGTTTACGCTACAACATGGATGACTTCAGAGCTGTGCTTATGTTATCAATCGTCCAAGTGCTTTTTGACGTTTGTTGACTTTATACTCCAAAACTACATTTCCTTATTGGACCACACAAGCGAGCTAGGCGCCATTTTTCATGTTTTGTTGAAGTTGAGCAGAAAGAGGAAATGGATAGGATTCGGGGGACTACTGCCACCTACAGGTCTGGCATGCTTATGAATCTGCTTAACAATGCACTTTTTTTTTTGCTCCGGGAGCTTCTCTCCGTTAGATCTGCAGCTCAGATAATCTGACAGCTCACAGGGATGGTGGAGGACACACACCTGCGCAGCTTCGATCACAATAAAACGCAAGTTATGTCCAAGATACACGGAAGTCTGCGACAGTACAGAGACCGCCCCCATACCCCCTTTATGCCGCCATTGCGTAATCTTTTATAAAACGGACATGATCGCGCAACATTACCGCCACAGTCTGAGCTCTTATAAACGACCTAACGCTCCCTGATGCCGCATCGGCGTTGCGGCAAATTGGCGGCATTGTTTTATAAAAGAGGCTTGAGACTAATGAGCGCACGAATCAAGCCACGGCCAAACAGATCTCCATCTTTGTCGTGTAATCAACCAATGTCTTCGGTTATTTAATCCTATTTATTAAAGACAGCATCTTTTTGCTCCCTCTGCCTCCATTCAGAGAGTTAATGGGTCTCTAATTGCCGAGTCAGGGAGGAAGGAGACCAAAAAATTTTAATTAAGGAGTGAGCATCCTTTTTTTATTTTTTTCCTGTCCTCACTCCGCTTGTACTTTGCTTTCAAATTACCTCCCAGACGACTTCAGGAGCAGTTGTTTTCCTCGTCTCTCTAATTAGAGAAAGTCGCTGCCTAATTTCTTCCCTCCATTTGTGAAGCATGAGCGAGCAACGTGGACACGGACAAACCTTGATTAGCCGCGGTTAGAGCACTCCTTGATAGATTCTTGTCTGATATTATTTCCCACAAACGTAATTAGGTCCAGGTCTGGGTATTAATGCAGCTCACTGTTTCATCGGTTTGTTTTACAAATGTTAAGTCATTCTTTGTGTTTTCAAGGAAATACTTTAGAAGCTGCACAAAGTGCAAATGTGAAACAAACAGATTTGAGTCTGGCTAAAAAAACAGGACAAAAGCTCAATTAGCATTGAATAATAAAAGCAGGAGCATTCATAAAGGGAAGGGATCTTATTAACTGGAGAAAAACAGAATGAAACGGAGCATTTCTCAGCAGCTTAAGCCAGAACAATGCGCCTTTTTCAAAACCACTCTGCAGAAAAGCATCCGTTTGGAAATTATATGCCTCTAAGCTCTTTAATAGGTGTTTGGGCAAAGTCTTTAAGATCCTCATTCAGAGTGGGCGATCTGGGCCTCGGTGTTTCAGGCATCTCGGAGTCTCTGTGTGGCGCGTAGAGGGATTCTGGGATGGGTTTTAGCAAACGTTTGGCAAAAGGAAGAGAGAAAACAACAGCGTTTTAGGGTTCAGTGTCTGTGTGCAGCCAGTGTTTTCAACACATTTGCAATGGTTTCCAGTAGGAATGCCTTGTGATTTAATTTTTGTCTGCCGTGATCTCAAAAGTAACCAGTTACTGATCTCTTCTATTGATGCCTTGTTTGTTTTGGTTGTACCCACAAACCTGGCTCTCTATCCGGTCTGAGGACTCTAGTGTGCCCCCTAGTGGAACACTCCAGTACTACACACAGTGCAGCAGCAATTAAGTGAACAAAGACACCAACGCGAGGTTAAAAAGCAACGTTGAAGTTTTATCTCCACAAATAACACAAATCTGAAGGAGTTCTGCTATGTTGTGGAGTTGCTAATGCTAACGGTTAGCTTCTACTTGCAGAGACATGCTCTGCTCTCTCCTAGACGCTAAACCAACAACAGCTTTCCCCGTCGTGAGCTAATTTGGGCAAGTCCATGAATGCTAATTTCAGTGTGACGTAGATTTGTCAGGTTTTTCTAATCCAAGTGTTTCCCCGTCTATCTTCTATTGACGCTGGTGCAGGAAATAGGGGTAGTAGACTATTTTCACATTTAGCCTGCATGTGAAACTCAGTGATTGATAATCCAAAAAAATAAGTAAAACATGGTTTCTCAGTGAACATGGTCTAACTTTAGTTAATTTTTGCAGCAAATCTAGGCACAAGAAGTCAAATATTCCACAATCAAGTGAAAAAAATGAGGTAAAATCTGCACTGATAGATAAATAGTTGAGTGTTTCTGACCTCTTTTGACTCCTTATTTTGTTTACAGATAGATTTTTTTTAAAGAAACAGTCAATAATCTGTTTTCCCAAACGACTTTTAATCACCCTCTCAAATATTTGTGCCGTCGCTTGTGTGGAGTCATGTCCTTTAGGATTTGAGATGGCCACAAACAACAGGAGAGGGGGGGAAAAAAAAAACGACACTGCCGGAAAAAAAAAAAGATCAACAAACAGGCGAAGCATAGAGACAGAACAGTTTGAGGATGAACGCTGCTAATCCTGACCTCAACTAATGCTAATGCAAATGCATGTTTATCAAATATGTAATCGACATTAGTTAGAAAAACAAGGATCTGCCCGCATGCTGCTCTTTGTTCCGTGATTGTGGAAGAGGGAGATTAAGATGGGCTTTAGTAATGCTCAGATGAATGGAAGGAGAGAGGGATGGAGGGATGGAGGGATGCATTTGTGCTCATCGTCAAGTAAAGCAGTGAACCTTTGAGATTAAATTTGCTCCTCTTCTTCATTTCAGATGAATGAAACTGCAGCATTATTTAGAATTAGAAATGACAGATTTCATCGTTCACAGAAAAATTCCGGTTGACTCAAATTTTTAAGAATTATTTCAAGAGTTGTCGCAATTTTTAATCAAAAACATGTTTTTGTGCTTTTTGTGTCCATTTTTTATGTCAGGTTTTATAATAGTAAATAATTAAGATGTGAAGCAACACTGACTGGTTTCTTGTTAATCTAATAAAAGAAGAAAAACTGTTATTTGCTAATGAAAATGAGACAGTTGAGTTTATTCCTATTAGACTGCTTAACTGTGATTGCCAGAAACACCAAATACAGAAAAAGAACAAGTCAAACCATTAGTGGAAAACAAAATGAGCGCCCTCTTATGGCTGGCTGCGGTATGTGCCTCTTCAGTCTAAATGAATGGGACATTTTCCCAACAAAAAACCTAAAAGTACACCATAACTTCCTGATGTAAACCAAAATATTTGTTTTCTAATACAATCTAATACAATCAGATACAATTAGTTATTTGGTGATTAAATTGTTTGCAAGTGAGAAAAAAAATACAACATGACGGCATCTCTTTCACTTCTAATGCTTGAAGTCATCACCCACCTTTATACAGTCTGTATGCTCAAATAGTAAAATATAATAAAGTTTATAACATAAAATGTAATTATTACACATATAATACAAAATAAGTATTTTAATTTGAGTATTAAAGGAACACTTGGCAGTTTTGGCTTGCTTTTAGCACCCCCTAGTGGTTGTTAGTGGAAGCAAAAGTGAAACTTATCTCCTCGCTGTGCGTTAGTCTTTCTAACACCTTAATCTGTAAAGTGTCATTTTAGCACATACAGGCTCAAGAAAATGATTTAAAAATATTAAAAAGTTGCATAGTATGCCTTTAAAAATAATTATATTGAAAACAACCTGCAAACAAATTTATCTGAGGAAAGTTTTGATTCTTCCTGTGCAGCCAGAAGTCACAATGATTCTTGGACCCCTACAGGCCCTTAGCCCAGTGTTTGGAGACATCTGATTTATGGTGAAAACTTAATAGTTGTGTCACATTTCTGACAAGAAATCACGGATGCATGTGTTTTCTTTTGAAAATTCAGTTGCAAAATCAGCATATCGTTTTATGGAAACGCATGCATGCAAAGGGAAAATCCCAACGGCGTCTGCATGCCTTCAGCCTGCAGCGGTAGGAGAACAGGAATATCTCTGAGTCACTCACGTCTTCTCTAACTGTAACTTTGTTTTAAAAGGGAAGTTTCAGGTCGGTTCTTAAAGACAAAGAGGTCATCTGCCTCCTGAGTGAATACTGAGCTTCTCAAGGGAGGAGCCTGATGGCTGAAGGCTCTTCCTGTTCTACTTTATCTGAACCACAAATAAGTCTACAGGCTCAATTTGAAATGTCTTATTGGGATAATATTGAACTAAAGTTCTAAAGTGAAGCTGAAAATGACATGATGATATTGCAAAATCACTACTTACCTAATCTGCACACAGTCATGTTGTTAGAAACATTTTGTGGTCTCAAAATCACCACCAACATGTTAATGCGTGCAGGTGAATCAAGTTAGATTCACTGCTCCTTTGTGTGTGTTTTTTACTGGTGTGGAACACTCTTTTAATCAATACATTTGCAGTGATCTCTAGTAGGAATGAATGACTTGTAAGTCGTACTTGGGGGGAAGAAAAAACACTGGTGCACCATTTTCAGGAACTAGAAGTGAGCCACATCACAGCTGAGCTTCAGATGACAGGATTTGGAGTCTTTCTTGATATTTGGACATCTCACCTCAGATTGGATAACAGCAACACGACTCTACCACGGACACGCCTGGAGGAGTTCTGCCGTGTTATGGAGTTGCTAATGCTAACAGTTAGCTTCTACTAGCCGAGACGTTCTCTGATGTTTTCTGGACGCTAAACCAACAACAACCTTCCACTTTGCAAGTCAAGATGGGTGAGTCCGTGAATATTAAATAGGTCCTAGAATGTACACCAACATTTTTCTTGTTGTTGTTGAATAAAGACAGCTTGGGTGGTCAAACGTAGCATGCCAAAAAGTCAAAGAGCCATGTGTGACCTACTTTTTATGTAAATTAGAAAGTTGAAAAACTTCTGTTTTGAGAAAGTCTTCCTTAACACGTCATAAGGGGGAGCCACGCCTCCTCAAACCTGCATGTCTCCAGTGTCTGAGGCCTTCTAGGGAAACCAACCAATCAGCAAGCAGCTCATTATCATATTCATGTCCTGGCCAAGTGGGAGGGGTAAACAGCTCTTTTCACAGCAAGGCTGGTTTAGGGGGTTTAGAATGGCCTGTATCAGGGCTCCTGGGACAGATGAAAGCCAAAAGAACATTTCTTATGCTTTTTAGAGGCTCAAAGCTTTTTTTTAGATAGTTGATTAGCTGCATTCTAGGTCCTCTTTAAGTGACAGTGTGATGTCACACTGTCAGGCTTTTCTAATCCTAGCGTTTCACTGTCTGCTTTCTATCAGAAGCCAATGAAGCAGATAAGTGTAGAAAACTCAAAGTGACTGATTATGATCAGAAACGACCATTAAAAAAATATTTTTTAGTGAACCACACCTTTAATTTTTTATTTATCAGATTGAATTTTTAAAATGTACAGTATACATAGGCTACCTAAATGTGATATTATAATTTTTTTGTGTGTTTAAATTTCCAAGGACTGGTTATTTTGTCCATGGGAACATTAATAAGGCAACACAGGGGCGTGATGCTTATAGTATCCCAGGAGGAACTGAGAAAAAGGCAGTCTATTTTTGAGTTTTTTTGTTGTTTTTTTTTTGTTCTTTGGATTTTGCAGCAATGTGCAGACACACACACACACACACACACACACACACACACCGACTGTGTGATTTTTAGTTATATTGCTCCTTTAGGACTCTTTAACCTGCTGCCTTCATCACTTTATCTCATTTCTTTAAATGCTGTTTCTGTCGTCTACCTCCTCCTTGCATCCTCCTTTTTTATTCCCTCTCCTCGCTGCCACTTGGGGATAATTGCCCCCCTGATGGTTGCAGAGTTTGCTGTTGGTAAATGAGGTCGTTAGAAGACAATCTGACCTCACCAAAGGCATTTGTTTGGCACGGAGCAATTTTTACTCCATCCTCTTCTTAATATAAATATACACCTTTGACGACACAGCCAGATGCTGGTATCATTAACTTGTCGTTATACCAACAAACACATTAGGCTGAATAATATTAGTTTATGCTCTTTAAGCAGCAGAAACCTTGGTCACTTTGCAAGATTATTTAACCGTTTTCAGCGTGCTATAAATAAATGAGTTGATTTGATGTACTGGTACATCTTGCGGTGGGGTGGTGCCTCCAGGTGAGCCTCGGGGCCTTTGGGTCTGCCCTCTGTGGCACGGCGCCAGTCCCCTCCATGACACCTGTGAGCATTGGCAGAGATCCTGTTTTACAGTAGCTGTTAGCAGGCTTTTATGTCAAACAAAACACCAACACAATGTGTTCTCTCTCACTTCTACCTCAACAACTCCCTACCCCCAAATGACTCCAGCCCACTTTCTCCCGCACTCAAAGTGGCAGCAGCTCTTTCTGCAGCCGTGTGTTGCTGCAAACACCGCCAGTGAATTAGTCTTCCTCTCACCATGTCACTCGGAGCCAAGCCCATTTCTTGTGTTGTGTAACACTCCTCTCCATTGTCTGAGCGCACTCATAAACATACTTCATATGCAGCATCTCTGGAGTGTATTCCATTGTTCCTCAAGTGGCGAGACGAGTGTTGCTCCTCTCCAAATGGACATTGGCGCAGCTCCTAAAACAATGCGCTTCCCCCACGCCACATCAGCTCTTGTCTACACCCTAAAAACACACCGTAGCGCTCTTGTGAAGGGTCTATTATAAACAATTATTTTAGCCCTTCACGGACAGTTTGGTCTTTTTCATGCATTGTGTTTTTGAGTGAAGAAGTGGAAGCAGTAATCAATGGAGGAGTCGTCTAAACATGAACGCAGGAGCGAGGAGGAGGCAGTAAAGGCTGAATGCAAAACATTTATTTTAGAGATATGGTCAGAGCAATATAATATTAGTTCCCATAATGCAAATGTGTTGTTCTTGCAGCCTAATTTAACAGATATATGTACTTTGATGGTTATCTGCAGGGTCAGAAGGGATAAAAACACTCAAACATCATCCATATCCATCACTTTAGACGTGATGAATAGAGACAGCAGGGCAGAGAAGAGACAAAAAAAAGAGGAGGAGAGGTGTGAGACGTGTGGGTGGACACTGGGCATGGTGGCAGTGGGCACAGGGGCTTAATGAGAGGTGAGCCAGAGGAGAAACGAAGCAAGGACAGACAGGGAGAAGGCAGAGGAGAGAGGGAGGTGATAGATGGTGCAGCAGGAGAGGGGTGATGGGACTGAGGAGGAGAGGGAGGACAGGACAGGAAAACAGAAGCAGTAAACAAAAGCCAAGAATAGAGTCCAGGTGTGAAAAGTGAAGAAACAGGTGGGGAGTGGAGGACAGGGAGGACGGTGTAGGAGGGAATTCTGAGGGAAGGGTGAGGAGGATTTGTCCTCCAAGGTAAGCCGGGAAAAAAAAGGATAAAAAGAGGAAAACAAATGATATTTATAGCAGTAAACGACTCCTTTTACTCTGAAGTCAGACTGAATCAGGTTTCTTTGTAGATAATGAAGCAAAAGTTTAATTTCCGGCTACCCTGGCCTTTTTTTTTTGTGATTTTTTATATAAATGAGACCATTTTTTGTGTTAATCACCTTTCTAATATAGGAATATCGTCATTTATCATCCGTCCCTGGTATCAGATTTATATTCAAACATCTTATTTGAAGCTCAAACTCAGGTTTTAGGACGTGTTGCTGCAAATAAAAATGCTTACTGGAGACTTTCACACTAATTACAGATAGATAGATGATAGATAGATAGATAGATAGATAGATAGATAGATAGATAGATAGATAGATAGATAGATAGATAGATAGATAGATAGATAGATAGATAGATAGATAGATAGATAGATAGATAGATAGATAGATAGATAGATAGATAGATAGATAGATAGATAAAGACAAAAACATCTTGTTTTTCTTCAGACAGAGGGAAATGTGAGATGGACAAACAGAAACTTGGCCCCGTCCCAGATGATAAAAGAGTTAGGGACACCGCTCCACCATCCCCCCCATAAAGGTGATGTATGGCCAGGGGATGGACGTGCCCTTGTCAGAGGCCCGTGTCTGAAAATGTTGATGGATGAGGAGGAGGCGAAGGAGGAGAAGAAAGGCAGGTGATGGGGAGATGGCAATGATGAAGCGTCGGTGCGTCGCACTTCTCAGGCAGATGTTTAGTGATGGGGGCAAACGCCACACGTGGACGTCTAAAGTTTCTGTGGACGACGTAAAGGACGGGTGGCAGGGTTGTGGAGAAGAACTGTGATTCTACAAGAGGAGTCAAAAACCAAACCCTCTGCCATGAAGCTGAAAGGATGTGAAAGAACAACTTTCTCTGTGCACTCTCTTCAAGCTAAATCTGTTGGCTTACAGCAAGAGAGCGGCATCATCTACTCGCTGTTTACCCCGTCCTTCGAGGCCCGGCTGTTGCCTCAAGGCAAGCCTCGGGCTCCAAGGCTCCCCTAGTGTGGCAGGATACCAGATCGGACTCAGACACTCACAGCTGTGGCCCAGGGGCCGCCGCTCCTCCCCGAGAATGACACTCAAACTCCTGAGAGGCGTATTTAAGTGCAACACTAAGTGATTATGTGTGTGTATTATCTGTGTTTTTCTGTTGTTGGGAGAGTGACTTCTAGCCTGTAGCCAGCAGGTAACCGAGGGCTTTTTCAAATTAGAAACGGGGAAGATTAGCCGATTCCCCTCCGGAGCCCAGCGGGTTTCCAAGCAAGGACTCTGGGAGTATCACCCATATCTGTCAAAGCTGAACGTGGCAAAGCATCACAACAGCAGTCGTAAATCACAGAGTTCGTCCTGCTCGTCCACAGGTCGCACGGTGTGACTTGGACCGCATGTCGGGAACAGAAGATAAATAAATAAAACAGGATGAAACGGAACCTCGGCTCCTATTTACACATGTAGATGGAGTTGGTATGAGCTGTGACAGATGCAAGTGGAACGTCTTAATCAGGATGACAATTTCAATGCTCCAAAACACCTTATGTACATCCATCTAATGAAGGAAACAGGGGTAGAAGACTATTTTTGTGTTGAGTATCTGTATGAAACTCCGAGTGACCGATCATATTTCAAAGACAAGTAAATAAGGGATTCTCAGTGAACTTGCTCTGAATGAGTAACATTCAAACATTAATTACTAAAAAAATGTGTGTGCATTATTTATTAATGTGTGAAATTTGGTGGTAAGCAAGAAAAACTAAATATATCGGAAAATGGACTGCTGCCCCCTTAGAACACCTCCTAATTGAAAAAAATCTCAGTGGTTTATGTAAATTCTTATTTTATAAACCTCTGAACAATTGAGAACCACATATTAAATGACTAATCTGGCAGAAATATATAAATGTTTTATGTGCTGTAGAGTATTAGTGTAAAATTTGCCCACAACCTTTCAGGAAACGCGTTCTTTCTGAGTTTGCAGAGGTTGATCATAGAGAACGGATAAGGAAACCAAATAGGGTGGAAATGAGGCGATGCTGGAAAAAAAGACATATAAGGAAAATAGGCCAATTTGAATTGTGTGTGTGTGTGTGTGTGTGCGTGTGTGTGTGTGTGTGTGTGTGTGTGTGTGTGTGTGTGTGTGTGTGTGTGTGTGCGTGTGTGTGTGTGTGTGTGTGTGTGTGTATGTGTGTGTACATAATGCACTTGTGACACAAAGTAGTATTGACAATTTGGGCTGATGCCCCTGAGAAAACCTTCAGAATTCAATCTCATTGATTCCCAACAGAGGAGTAGAGGACGCTGCCTCTGGTCCATACCCTGAGTCATTACACACACACACACACACACACTCACACACACACACCGACACATGAAATCAGACTGTACAGTCACCAGGCGTTTAATGTAAACCCATGTAATAATATAACAGAGGCATTAAAATGATGTATCTGATAATCATTTTTTGTAAATAGTGACAGATGTGTAACTGTACACAAGACGAAACATCAAGTTTCAGATGGAGTACCAAATCAACCCTTCTTCCTGTCTTTTCCTTTGCTCCTAATCATTCAACCACGTTTCTGCTCATGCATGTGCTCACTTTCTGTGTGTTTGTGGGAGAATTAAAGCGAAGGAAGAGATTCTGGTGGGTGTTGGAGCTTCGAGGGGTAGTGGTGGTGGCAGTGTAGGAAGGGTGGCTGGATGGCACAAAGTCCGTGTGTTGTATGACCTTGGTCACTGCTGAGGGGACCTAGATTCTTGCCAAGCCAATCAATAAGCTAAACAGGCGGAGGATGGTTATTTGGAGCATGGGAAGCCAAATTCAAATACTGATAGTTTATCTGCCTGTCCCAGCACCACTTCTGTGCAAATATTGGACCAGCACATTTTTCACGGTGACTTGCATTTGAAAAAAAACAGAAAGGGATTCAGAGAAGAGCACGAGGCAAACGGGGGGTGGTGGAGGAGTGAGGACAGATATGGTTGAGTGGATCTGTTTCAGGGCAAAATCCCCCATCTCCCTTCTTTTCTTCCAGACTGCATCTCCATGTCACACCCAAACATTTAACCAACAAGTGCATTTTTTTTATTATGTTGTACGCAAACATGACCACAACCTACACCCCTGAAAAACATAAAAAATATAGTTAAAGCACTTGGAAACAACTTGAACGAAGGTGAAAAGGCAACAGCAGGACTTGCAGGCAGTGGCGCGCCCATAAGATTTTCATAAGGGGGCCAGAATGTTGGGGTGGCACACCAAATCAGCCATTATGTTAACTCTGGGAGAGTTTATCCTTTAGATTTATGTTGCATTGCTCCTTTATTCACTTTCATTTCAGAAAAAGACATTTCAGTTATTTGAATGATTATTTCAACAATTATTATTAATTTTTTTTTAGAATTTTAGAAGAGTTTAATGCATGTCGCTGTCATCACAAAAACATCCACAAAAACTATGGTGATTTTTTTTTTTAAATAATGAGCAGCAGCGACATATATACATTTCTTTTAATCGTGATTTATTTATTTACTCATTAAAAATATATTTTTAAGTGTTTTACATTCATGTCTTGATTAAATAGGATTAATTTATGGTTTGTGCGAGCATGGATATGATTTATTAAGAGAGGGGGTGTTCTGGGGGGGCAGTAGGGTGGCCAGCATTTTTCTTCGTGTGGCCATGGCCTCCCCTGGCACCCCCTTAGGGGCACCACTGCTGACAAGAACAGCAAAAGAGGAAAACCTCAAATCAGCCAAATAAGATCGTAAAGCAGGAGTGGGTGTGGCTAATGAATAATTGTGGCTATGCTAATGCAATTTATCTAAATTTTTCACAGGATGTGTATATTTGGGGGAATTACCAAAAACAATAAAAACATTTCTCTTACTCCATGCTGACATCATTTTATAGCGTTTCTGCTCCTTTGTCATTTTTTTGTGCCATTGACTCTCATGTAAATACATTTTTTCTAATAAGCCTAAATATTAGCAGTTTTTTTTTGTTATTATTATTCTATTTGGGTTCCCAGACCAGTCACAGATTCTATTTTACGTTTTTATTGTTTTCCACTAGATTGCGTATTTTCCCAATATATAGCAGGGCGGTACTGCATTCGAATTAAAATAAATGTAAAACTATTTTTATGCCCATTTGTGACACTCCAAGGCTGTGAAAATTCACCCCCAAAACAAATCCTCCTTATGTCACATTTTTTTCACAGTTCTGGTTTTGATCATACACCTGGCAATAAAGGGGTTAAATCTCAGAAACACACAAATAATTTATTATATTTTGTGATAAAATTCATGTAAAAACTTATGAAATATTATATGAATTTTTATAGGAAGTTTTATTTCAGCATTTATTTGCGCACAAAGAGTAAAAATGCTGGAAAATTAAAGAAATATATGAAGGATATAATATCAGATATTTACTTTCAGAAACCCCCCAAATCCCTGAAAATCTTGACCTGACTACATGCAACCTTGACTTTGCTACTTCACCAACTTAGTTAGGATCATTATTTTAAATGCACACGCACAGAACACTTACGCAGCCTCCAGAAATGGAAACGATGCATCTTATCAGAAGAGAAACAAACATTTCTCAGCATTCAGAGTTACTTATTTTCAATTTTTACATCGATTAAAACTTGAAAAATGAGCAGAAACAAACCAATAACTAGTGAGTTGCAAGAAAGACAATGGTGTTTCTCTGAGTGATCTTTAGTAGATGACGGCAGCTGGATCTGATCAATAATGGATGAGTGACACGTGCCAACCACTGTATACTTTCCACTTTGGAGAGACACCAGTGAGTCCAAAGTGTGTGTGGAAGTGCAAAAATGTGTGGAAGCAATAGAGAGACCCCTCAGAGACGATTCAAAGCTTGGAGAAAAAGAGAAAAAGTAATAGAGAGGTAGATAATTAGACAGAAGGAGGGAGAGAGGGTGAGGTGGTGCTGGTGGGGGCGTGGGGGGAGCGCTGCTTTTCCCATCAGGTGTAGAAGTCAAAGCCAGCTCGTGTCGGAGACTGGAACAATGACTTCAAGAGCAGCGCGCTGCAAAACCACATTAATTATTAGAGAGGAGCGATCAAAGCGCAACTGTGACATGAAATAAATGAATTAAAGCTGGAAAAAAATATCGCCATCTGGATGAAGGGTTTCACATCCCAAAAACAACTCGGCTCAGATAAAATGCCTTTGTTTTGTTGGTTATTTCATCTTTTTTTACTTGTCAGAGGAGCATCTCTGCAGCATGTGGGCTGAACTGGATGCAACACTTGTAGGAAGTTGTTTTCTCTCATTATTTCTGTCGATGTTTTTTAAACTTCATGAATAAAACAGAATTTATGTACTTTAATCGTTAACTTAGATCAGGGGTCCTCAGATAGATTTGTTCAAGGGCCAGATTTTTTTCCAGCAGACACCGTGAGGGCCAGATGCTCTTCTAAAATAAACAAAAATTCTAAAATACATTTATATATATATATAATTATTTAGATTCATACATAAGTCATTGTCCTTATTTTATTTAGCATTTGTCGTTATTCATATTTCATTTTACCAACCCAAGCCACAAGGGGGCGATGTGACTTATTAGCCTTCATATTTGAGGTGGTTCCTCTCCATCACAAACATGAAAAATGGCGCTCTCAAAGAGCCTTAAACGGAAAGTTGATGCCAAAAACTGCATCTTTAATGAAGAATGGACAGAAAAGTACGTATTTATCCTGCCAGGCTTTGGAAACGCTGCACCTGTGTGCCTCATTTGCAGCAAGACTGTCGCTGTCACTAAAGAATATAATCTGAGTCGTCACCACAGCACAAAGCATGCAAACTTCCAGGAGTCATATCCTGAAGAGTCAGAGGCTCGTCGAAAGAAAATTTCAGCTTTGAAATCCCAATACTTCCATTGCAGAGGGATTATTAACCGAACTTCTACTGAACAAGAGCGGGCAACAAGTGCCTCGCTGCAGGCTGCCTGGGTACCCTCCAAGCATAATATGCCATTAACCAGTGCTGAGGTATTTAAGGAGTGCATGGTGGCTGTTCTGGAGGAACTTGCCACTGACAAATCTATGGACAGGTTAATTGCTTCTGTTAAACAGATACCTCTTTCTGATGACACTGTTGCTCACCGTGTTCATGTTTTGGCAGAGGAAGTCCAGCAGCGTGTCGGGTCGGGTGGAAAGGTCTGGCGGGCCGGATGTGGCCCGCGGGCCGCCATTTGCGGATCACTGACTTAGATGATCTGTGTTTTTAGAGTATGAATTTTGGTCTGGATTTGTGTATTTTGTTAAATTTGTGCAGTTATTCAACTAATTTCTTTTGAGTAAAGTCCATTTTTTATATTCTTTCATTTTTTGTGTATGCAACCTTTAATTTCAACTAAATGAAACACGATGCACAGAAGAAAACAATCCAAAGACGTAGCCTTGACTTGCAAATTCTCCAAATCGTCTGATTAGTCTTGTTCCAGTTTTAAACAGAAAGGAAGCAAAGCTGTTAAATAAACTGAATCTTTTCTACCAGTATAAACAAACTCACAAACCTGTTGATGTGACTGTTCAGGGTCTGTTTTGCAGAAACATGTGATTACAGCCTGTGTGTGTTTGGTAATAGAGATGGACCTGTTTTCCCAGCTCTCTGCAGCTCTGGCAGGCTGGAGTGCTGTGATGTTTTCTTCTTGTTAAAGCTCCTCCACTTGGTTCTGGCCCTCATCCCTCGTCTATTTCCAACTCACATTCTCTCTTTCCTCTCTCTGTCGCTCTGTCTTCCTATTTTTCTCTCAGTCTCTCTCTCTCTCACTGACACTGGGCACGGCCATCCTCCCTGACCATCTGGGCCCCTCCGCCACAAAAACTACAAGTGTGTGTTTGCGTGCATAGGCTCGCAGTCTTGTGTGAGGCAGAGCAGCGTCTCCTCAAGAGGACATGTGTGTGTGTGTGTGTATGTGTGTGTGTGTGTGCGTGCGTGTGTGTGTGTGTGTGTGTGTGTGTGTGTGTGTGTGTGTGTGTGTGTGTGTGTGTGTCTTCCTTCGCCAGGTGGACAGATGCTACTTAGTAGCCTTACAGCCCAGCCAGCAAAGTCAGGGACTGAGATGGATTTAACCCTTAAAACACCAGCAGAATTCTCATGGACAACACACTGTGTGTGTGTGTGTGTGTGTGTGTGTGCGCACGCGTGCATGTGTGCATGCATGCATGCATGCATGTGTTGCACATGCATGCGTGCATGCATGCATGTTTTGCACATGCATGCGTGCATACATGCATGTGTTGCACATGCGTTCGTGCATGTGTGTGTGTGTGTGCATGCATGCTTGCATGTGTGCATATGTTGTGTGTGTGTGTGCATGCATGCATATGTCGTGCATGCGTCGTGCATGCGTGCGCAAATGTGTGTGTGCATATTGATCATGCTTCTGCACCTCGTCAATATTACTTTACTCAATAATACTTCTTACCAGTAAACTCATCATTTGCGCTCTGAAAACAAATAGTTTTCTTTCAGTTTCTAAAGGAAGAAGATTCTGAGAGTGACAAGTGATGCTCAGAAACTGGTAGCTCATCTTCCAATAAGATTTGTTTTTGCATTCCTTGTCAAAAACAAATATGACCATGACTTTGTTGCTTTTTCAGCCTGAGCTTGGTCAAACCCCATGAGCTGAGGCTCAACCACCAGACGTAGATTTAGGAACGTGCCCTAATACTTCACCGTCAACAGATGGGATATTCCATAACTAATTCCCTGCCTCAAGAAGATGAGTTTACGTAATGGTAACTGGAGTTTTCATGACTGATAATAAGATGGAGCAAGAGATGGACTGATGAATTGGGGCGTCATCTTTAGTAATGAGGGTTCTGGTCTGGTCTTTTTTGGTGAAGAAGGAGCTTAGACAAACCCTCACAAGATTTGGATCATGATGAAAGAACAAGATGTTAGTGGCTAAAATGAGGTTGACTGGGGTCTGACTTTCAGATAACGGTGAGGAGCTCCACCATCTCTAGAGGAAGCTCTGAGTACGGAAACTCCTCCTTGTTGAAAGGAGTTGCTTGAGTTGAATCAGGCACTTGTCTAGGATCCTTCCTGCTTGTCTTCCTCTAAGGGATTTCTGGGTACACTCCGCTGGGAGGAGACCAAACGGCAGACCCCAAATGTCATCCTCTCAGGTCTGGGAATGCCTCTGGTTCCCTAGGAGTAACTGGAGAGTCACCAGGAAGAGGGATGTCTGGGCTTCCCTCCTACACCTGGTAAGTACTGGCCTAAGACGTTCAAATATAGTAGAAAAAGTTAGTTTCAAACAATTTTAGTGAAGAACGACGAAGAACATTCATGTGATGCTCAACTTTAGTTCAGTTTTGTTTCTTTATGATTGAAATCCTAACTTACAAAATCACAGAGGATAAGACATGTGGAGCAAAAATGAGAAATAATGAACCCGGCGTGTCCAGGAGAAGGACAAACAGTGCTGCCTGCCTCTGTGTGAGTGTATATATTGTATACAGCGTGTGTGTTTCTGAGCCTGGAAGTCAGATTTAATACTCTTATCCATCCCAGAGGTCCTGCCTTTGTCTGGTCCTTAAATGGAGGTTAAGTCTCTCCAGCGCAGGCCTGACTGGATGAGCTTAATCAAACCATTAGGGTCCTGAGCTCCGAGGAGCGTCTTACCACCTCCTACTGAGATCTGCTTTAAGACTTGGTGGCAGTGGCGAGCACTCAAACCTCTGGATTAGATAAGCTCTCAGCGACTTAGCGGCGGCGCTCTGGTGCTTTCTCTCCTCTCTGTCTGGCTTTATCTCTCTGCCTCAAAGAAGTGCAGGCATGGTTTGACTCAAACTTCCTCAAATTGAATGAGAGAAAGACTGAGATAATTACCTTTGGGTCGACTGCATTGCTGGACAAAAAAGGCATTCTTGGAGATCTGTCCTCCTATTGTCACCCCACAGTTAGGGATCTGGGGGTTGTCTTTGACTCAGGTCTCACTTTTTCAGATCAGGTCAGTGCGGTGGTGAAGACTAGTTTCTTCCAGCTGAAATTATTGAGTAGGATCAAGGCCTATGTCCCTCGTGATCTTTTTGAGACTTTTATTCATGTTTTTATATCCTCTCGGCTGGACTACTGTAATGCTTTGTATATCGGTTTGCCACAGGCCACTGTGGGTCGCTTGCAGAGTGTTCAGAATGCGGCAGCTCGCCTTCTGACAGGGACAAGAAAGTATGACCATATCACCCCTGTACTGGCTGACCTCCACTGGCTTCCTGTTAAGTACAGGATTGATTATAAGATATTGTTGTTGGTCTTTAAATGTTTGTGTGGGCAGGCTCCACCATACTTGGGTGAACTTATTCAGCCGTATGTTCCATCCAGGGTGCTTAGATCAGCTGATCTCCATCTGTTAGCCACACGCAAATCCCGGCTGAAAACCAAGGGTGCTAGAGCTTTTTCTGTAGTCGCCCCTACCCTGTGGAACAGCCTGCCCCTGGATGTAAAGATGGCTGATACGCTGGCCTCTTTTAAAGTACGTCTGAAAACACACTTGTATGCACTGGCATTTTAGATGTAATTAAGCGACTGCAGGTTTCCCTTTGTCTGTTTTTATCTTTTTATCTGTGATATCATTTTTATCTGTTTTTATTTTTTAACTTTGCTACATAATTTTTTTTTTTTTTCTTATTTGCCTTTGGTCTTAATATTTTATAAGGCTCTGTTGGCTTTTAAATTGATTTTTATTTGTTTTTATTTCTATTATTGCTGTGCAGCACTTTGGGGCAACGATGTTGCCATTTAAAGGTGCTATATAAATAAAGTTTGACTTGACTTGACTTGACTTTACTAAGATGAACAAGGAGCAGCACAAATACTCTGAAATTGCAAGTGCGATATTCTGGCTGCAGGGGTAAGTGGGGTCTGAGTGACACTTCTTTAACCTGTTAAAAGGTCATTTTAGCACACACTGGCTCAAGAAAAGGATTTAACAGTATGAAAAAGTTACAAAGGTTTCCTTTAAACCAACATAAAGCAAAGGAGAAAACCCTCTGCATCTTAGCCAGCATCATTCTCAACTCTATCATCCTGGCTATTCTCACCCAAAGTTACAGCATTTTTTTTCCATTATCCTCATATTTCTGCTGTTCTCTTGCAACAACTCATCATTGTATTTGTAAAGGATGTCCTAAACGATTCTAATATATACCCTATACAGTAGAGCAAAAACTAATATGTGCAATAATAAAACTAAAGGTGGTCCAACAAAATATTACAGTTTGTGAGCTCTTTTGATGGTGATTTATTTGGCTAGGCAGTGTATTTTGATTGTAGTGAATAAATGTAGCTACTTGTCATCCATAATGAATTCACAGCTAGTGTTGCCATGTTCACAAATGAACCAAGTATTTTGAACAGCTCTTCAATAAAAACAAAAACAACTTTGCTTAGTAGTAAATTATTTTTTCATCATCTTTTTAATGGAGAAGGTTTTCTGTTGGTACAGGTCAGCAGTAGAGAACACCTTTAATGTCTGAAATTAAGTTCCCTCATATAAAACATTTCATTTTGGGGGAAAAATGCCTTTAGAAAACCTACAGTAACTGCACACAATCAGAACTCACAACATACAATTTCAACATCACAACTTACNCTTTTGCACTCACACAATCTGTTAAGGATCCTACTCATAAAGGGGGGCATATCTTGGATCTTGTTCTGTCCAGGGGCCTGGATCTAAATGTGTCCAACACCATTGACTTGCTTTTCACTGACCACCTAGCTGTTATGTTTTCTGTGAGGCTGCCCTGCACTCAGCCAAAGGCATGTCTGCCTGCAAAGTGGGTGCGCACAATCAGTCCTACAACACCTGATCAGTTCGCTACAGCATTTAATGCCTCTGTGAAGTGCTGGGAAAAGGACTTTAGCGTCTCTTTTTACCCTGATGACCTGCAACTGCGCTTAGACTCTACATGCATGGCTGTAATGGACTTAGTTGCTCCATGGAGACTGAAATCTGTAAGATCTGTTAATGAGCCTTGGGTAAATGAAGATTTACGTGCTTGTAGACGTAAATGCCGGAGAGCAGAAAGAAAATGGAAAAAGGACCATCTCCATGTTTCCTGGCTCTCTGCTAAACAGGACCTGTTGGACTATCAGAGAGCTGCTAAGGAGGCAAAGTCATCTTATTTTTCTCTGCTGCTTTGTCAAAATAGGAACAAGCCACGAGTTGTTTTTAACATTTTAAGTAGCTTGCTGGCTTCTAGTGTCAGCACTCCAGGAGAGGCTTCCCAGGACCTATGCGAAAAATTTATCTCTTTCTTTACAGACAAAATCTTAAATTTAAGACACTCTCTGAATGCTGTGCGCACTGATTTCCTGTCAGCTATTGTATGTGAGGGTGTTTTTGACAGCTTCGAGTCAGTAACACTGGCTACTGTTACAAAAATTGTTCAGCAATTACGTCCCTCGTTCTCGCCTGGTGATTGCATTCCACCAGGCTTACTGAAACAGGTTTCTAATACCATTGGCCCTCATATTGTGGAGCTGGTAAACTCCTCATTAGCTTCTGGTGTTGTCCCAGCTGCTTATAAGCATGCTGTGGTCCAACCGCTTCTTAAGAGAGACCGCCTAGACCCGCAGGATTTGAATAATTATCGCCCAATTTCAAAGCTACCTTTTTTGTCGAAGGTAATTGAAAAGGTTGTCTATGGGCAGCTGCAGACCTACCTGGAAAACCATAAAATCCAAGAACATTTCCAGTCGGGTTTTAGACAGCACCACAGTACGGAGACTGCTCTGGTTCGAGTCTTGAACGATTTGTTGCAGATCGTGGACCGCGGTGACTCCGCTGTGCTGATCCTGCTGGATTTATCAGCAGCGTTTGATACTGTGGACCATGAGATCCTTTTGTCTCGCCTTGAGGCATGGGTTGGGATTAAGGGTGTACCTCTTAAATGGTTCCAGTCATATCTCTCTGGGAGAACGTTCTCTGTGCACCTGGGTAAATATTCGTCATCTAGAGCATCATTGGATTTTGGGGTGCCACAGGGTTCGGTTCTGGGTCCGCTACTCTTCTCTTTATATATGTTGCCACTAGGATCAATCTTTAGAAAATATGGGATTCAGTTCCACACATATGCGGATGACCTACAGATCTATGTATCTATTCCAGCAAACAGTAATTCACCCTCCCAGGACCTGTTAGACTGCCTCAAAGAAGTGCAGGCATGGTTTGACTCAAACTTCCTCAAATTGAATGAGAGAAAGACTGAGATAATTACCTTTGGGTCGACTGCATTGCTGGACAAAAAAGGCATTCTTGGAGATCTGTCCTCCTATTGTCACCCCACAGTTAGGGATCTGGGGGTTGTCTTTGACTCAGGTCTCACTTTTTCAGATCAGGTCAGTGCGGTGGTGAAGACTAGTTTCTTCCAGCTGAAATTATTGAGTAGGATCAAGGCCTATGTCCCTCGTGATCTTTTTGAGACTTTTATTCATGTTTTTATATCCTCTCGGCTGGACTACTGTAATGCTTTGTATATCGGTTTGCCACAGGCCACTGTGGGTCGCTTGCAGAGTGTTCAGAATGCGGCAGCTCGCCTTCTGACAGGGACAAGAAAGTATGACCATATCACCCCTGTACTGGCTGACCTCCACTGGCTTCCTGTTAAGTACAGGATTGATTATAAGATATTGTTGTTGGTCTTTAAATGTTTGTGTGGGCAGGCTCCACCATACTTGGGTGAACTTATTCAGCCGTATGTTCCATCCAGGGTGCTTAGATCAGCTGATCTCCATCTGTTAGCCACACGCAAATCCCGGCTGAAAACCAAGGGTGCTAGAGCTTTTTCTGTAGTCGCCCCTACCCTGTGGAACAGCCTGCCCCTGGATGTAAAGATGGCTGATACGCTGGCCTCTTTTAAAGTACGTCTGAAAACACACTTGTATGCACTGGCATTTTAGATGTAATTAAGCGACTGCAGGTTTCCCTTTGTCTGTTTTTATCTTTTTATCTGTGATATCATTTTTATCTGTTTTTATTTTTTAACTTTGCTACATAATTTTTTTTTTTTTCTTATTTGCCTTTGGTCTTAATATTTTATAAGGCTCTGTTGGCTTTTAAATTGATTTTTATTTGTTTTTATTTCTATTATTGCTGTGCAGCACTTTGGGGCAACGATGTTGCCATTTAAAGGTGCTATATAAATAAAGTTTGACTTGACTTGACTTGATCTCTGCCTAACTAAAAGCACTTTCTTTAGAGGCGTTTTAAAACGGGACAGACACACTTTTACAACCAGCGCTGATGCTTTACAGGAGGAAAACTAGACCTCAGTCCTTGGAAATGTCTTGGTGATGTATGTGTGTAACAGCTCGTTTCATGCAATGACCTCCAAATTTAGCAAAAACTACTTTCAAGTCCTTGAAAGAACAAAATCCCCTCAGTCCAAAAACTTGGAACCGAGACTTTTGCTCTGTTTTACCCTCCATGGCCTCCGTCCTTAATTGATTTCACATCTATAACATACAAGAGTGGATTGTTTCTGCGAAATGTTCCTCTGTGAGCGATGAGCTGTGACAATGCCTGCTTTGTCCCTGTCCTCTGTTCATGGCCGCTTGTGTTTCAGTGTTCTTGCTTTGATAAACAGCATATAGGAGCACGCGCATTCCTTCTTTCCCCCAAAGGATGATGGGAATTAGTGTTTTCTGTTGAGTCTGGAGTCCACTTCCTCCACATATCTGACTGCTTCCTCTCCGTCTGACTGACGCTCCATGTTAAAAGATTAGAAACAGCGGCTTAATTCGAAGGGAGAGCTTTGGAAATATCAAGAAGAGGCCACCCTCCCCTGTGTTCAGCTTGTAGGAAGTGGACACAGATATCCTTCATTGTTCCCTCTGACATTTGTGGGAACAAAAAAAAAAAAAAGCAGAGGGGGAAAGAAGGAAGTGGGGCATAGTCTAAAGCCTCTCTATTTTGCAGGAATTAAACAAATGCAGCAAAAAAAGGAGGATAAAATCGGCTTAGACTGTTGAGACAAGTACATCTAAGAGAATGCACAAAAGGAGGGGTGTAAACGGCGGATTCTTCCCAGCTAAAAACTTATCAAGCACAGGCTTTGTGCTCAATCCATTTAAGTGAGTCCCTAACACGCCCCTATTGTATGCCTTTAATGGTGCAAAAGTGACTTGTGCAGGGCTATCGCCTCTTCATGGGGATTACAGCTAAGTGCTTAAGTTGTAGTGAAACCCGGATTTACTGATGGCAAAGAGAGAAGGGTGAGGGAGGGAGGGCAGAAAAAGGACCCTTACCAAGGATTTGTGTCACTGTTTCCTCATCTGTCTGCGAGCGGGAGAGGATGACGCCTGCCAGCATGCACACAGACATGACAATGCCTTTGTCTGGGATCCTTTGAGACGGCCTGCTTGTGTTTTCCTCGTCATGCCTTCCCATGTAACCCTCTATCTCTCGTCTATGCCTCTTGCCCTCTCTCTTAGTCTCATCCCGTTTTAATTAATTTCTTGCTGTGCTACCGTATGAGGCTTGGCCCTGGAAGTGTCTGCTTCTGCAGTTTTAGCCTTCGCCTCCTGCAGCTGCCAGAAAATGACTAAACGCTCCTTGCATTTCAAGAAGGAGAATTATCCTGGAGAAAGAAGACGAGCATGACAACAATCGAAATATAAAAGGGAAACACACAGTGCAGGCTGCTCAACTCAGCAGCTCTTGTGTGAAATAAGTTTTAAACACAATTTTTGTTTTAATTTAAAGTTAAAGTCCCAAGTTGTCGTCACACACTGGTGAAATTACATCTCTGCATTTGACCCATCCCCGTGGTGGGGGGCGGTGAGCTGCAGCTGTGGCTGCGCTCAGGAACTATTTCGTGGTTTAACCCCCCAATCCAACCCCTTAGGGCTGAGTGTCAAGCGAGGAGGCATTGGGTCTCATTTTTTTAGAGTCTTTGGTATGACCCGACCGGGGATCGAACCCTGATCTCCCAGTCCCGGGGCGGACACTCTACCACTAGGCCACCGGAGCTGCCAAAGTGACCGGAAGTATTTTTTACATGGTCTTGATCGGTACTTCCTCTTAAAGTTTATCTTTGGACTTAACCCAACCAGCACACATATGTGGGCCCCATATGGGATCTATATGGTCAAGCCCAACCAGGTTTGTCTGCGGTTTGTCAGATTCAGAGAGTGGGCTGCACTGAGTTCTACAGGGAGTTTGAGCTGTAACGTGTGAGCATGCCCAGACGCGGATAGCTAGCATTGGGGGAAGCAAACGCGCAGTTTAATCTGGGAAGCCCCGTACGAGAATCGATGAGAAACGACACTGTAGCGGGGTTTCCGTAAATACGAAAAGCTGACTTACTTGTCAGAAGTAGGTTGCCTGAGATAGCTTGGAAGCTTGGTACTCTTGACATGAATCAGAATGAAACGATGACTGAGTGGCGTCCCGAGTTGATGACGTGCCCTTATAGGTGAGCGTGATGACGTAGGGCCGTGAGAGACCTAGGGCTGCTGGGAAGCAGAGTTCTGGGTGTTCCTTCACCGGTTGGTGGGGTGGCTAGATGTAGGAACCGTGACACGGTTTCCATGGTGGCCGGTGTTTGAGTCAAACCCTCTGAAAACCCCCTATGGGGCCACTGTGGAAACCACGGACAAACCCTGTTGCGACCCAAATGACTTGCCCATATAGATCCCATATGGGGCCCACCTATGTGTGCTGGCTGGGAAGCTGCTTCTTCGACGTCCCTCAGGGCCACACTAATTTGCATTCAGGAGAGAGCAGCAAGTAGAAGCTAACCGTTAGCATTAGCAACCTCCACAGACAGGTGTTATTTGTGGAAATAAAACATCAATGTTGCAGAGCGAACGGGGAAGAGTCATGTTGCTGTTAGCCAATCAGAGGCAAGATATCTTAATATCGTGATAAATAATGAGTAAGACGCCAAATCCTGCCGTTTTCTGCCTCCCACTCCTCCGGCTAACTTCTACTTCCTGAAACAGGTGCGCCAGAGCTTTTTTCACACAGAAAAACTCACAAAGCATTAATTAATTGTAGAGACCACAACAAATGCATTGAAAGAGCAGGTGAGTGAGAGCTTTAAGAAAGAGGGGGGCATCTAATGCATGTCAAGTCTTCAGTCTTCTATTAGCTCTTTGGGAATTAGCTTGTTGGTGCAAAAATACGGTTTTGTGTGTGAAGTAATTAAAATGAGAACAAATTGCTTTAGGTTATTGGTAAGACAGTGTCTACAAGTTTCATTTCTAACAGTTTTCTGCTGTTGTGAGTTAAAACTGGCTCATCCCTTGAGTTAGGAGCATTTTTAATGCTGAATGAGTCACAGTAAAGTCACTTAAAAAAGAACTTAAATTGTTTTATGATGAACAAAAAAGTGAAAAAGAGTCAAAGTTCAAAGAAAACCTTTAAAAAAACATCATGGATCAAGATCATTAGGAAAGATTATGAAGAAATCTAACTCCTCAAATGGAAACATAAAGAGATGAGGGTGTCTGACTCGCTTTGACACCATATAACAAATCATCTGATTTATTTGGAGCATCATTTGTCGTGCGTGCATGAGTAAACGCTTGTCACCAGCAGCAAGGCTGTCAGAGCGCCGTCCCTTCCAGACGTGAGCAACATGATACGCTTTCGTTTGAAAAGGAAAACACGCTGATGACACAGATGACAGATAGAGAAAACGCTTCTCCTTGAGCTTTGTCTGTTTGTGTGTCTTGTCTCTGAGCTAACAAACTGCACGAAGGCAAACTCTGGAGCACCTGCTCCTATTGTCACGCTCTCACTAACCCACACTCGCACACCTTTCCCTTCAGCACACAACACCCAATACTGAGTAAAGATGAAGAAAGGGGCCAAGCCCTGTGCAAGGCAAAGGCTACCTATTCACATAAAGACAGTCAGCCCTCTGTCTTTTCTGTCGCTAAGCCTTGATATGTTCCTCAAAGCCACTGAGGCCCATTGTGTGTCTACCTTTGTTGTCTGGTGTTTGAGCAGGCTGATTATAAAGATGATGATGATGGTAATGATGACGGTGATGGCAGCGGCTTAAGGAGAAGCAGCTGCCGAAGGGTTGAGAGAAGCGCAGACAATCGGCCTGTTTACTCAAGAAAAGGTACACTTTGGATCATCAAAGTGGAGGCTGCTGAATGGTTACTGCGTGCGTGTGTGTGTGTGTGTGTGTGTGTGTGTGTGTGTGTGTGTGTGTGTGTGTCTACATGTTCATCTCACAGTTTGCAATTAATGCTTGGGGATGATTTCTGTCAGGATTTGCACGTGCAACAATGAGCACCATTAAAATAATAATAATAATAGACCATGAAACAGGAAGTAAACAAGACAAAGTAGTTATTTCCATGCATTTACAGATGTATGTGTAAAAACGTTGACTTCGGGGAAGCGTACCATTTGTTTTGTTCCATTCATCTCAGCACTAAAATAAAAAAATGTGTTTTACAAAAGTGGAATTAACTATAGAATAGAATAAAATAGACTTTATTAATCCCACAGTAAGGAAATTCACTCGTTAAAGCAGCACATACACATAGTTCAGTCCATTTGAGTAATGATTTATTAATTGAATCTAATTAAATGCCAGAACCTTTTTATGAATGTTCGACATCATAAACTGAACACAAAAGTTAAAAAATGTGTGTTTAGTTGACTTTTTGTGTCGTCACAAGGCTTCTTGGTTAAAACAGCCTTAACTGTTGGAAAGCCTGATGAGTCGCCTGTACAACGAGGTGCAACTTGTGGGGGTTGTGCATCAGTGAAATCTGGGCAGTGCCTAAAATTGGAGTGAAAATCTCCTCCTGCAAAATTCTCCTGTTGGTTGAGGAATGGGATGTCCTTCAACAGTAACGCCTGATTCACACCGACTACTCAACAAGTGCTTCCGGATGGACCTCCACTCACACCCAATGCTGAACAGCTCTAGAAAACAGCACCAAATCTCGGAGGTTCACGCAAGTTCATACTTGTAAAAAGAACCTGAACATTAATAGACTGTGAAATAATATCCCTGTCATTAATCATTTTTAAAAACTGGAGAAAAAAATGCAACACAGGTTTTATTTTGAAAAATACCTGATGCACCTTTCCGGCACGTCTCACTTCCTGTCTGGCTCGTGTAATTTCATGAAAATCCACACGTGGTGTCTGCAACAAATAGACTCCATGCAGAAATTTTCCGGAGCTCCACATCCAGATCAACATCATACTGCATCCGGTGAGAATGCTCTGATTGGACTACATTTGTTTTATCTTTGCTGAAGCCGTACAGCGTCTGTACCACATGTGTTCCATACTCAGTGTGAATCGGGCGTTAGATATGAGCAAACTGGTGACCAGTATGAAGAGGAGGAGCCAAGTTATTGTGGCTGCGTATGGATCTTCCTCATGCTACTGAGGTCCATGAGAGTGGAAAAGTGTTCAAATTACCAACATGTGACAATTTTATTTCTTTATTTACATCAAATCCACCAAGCCACTCACTACAGAAAAGATCTCCAACATGTTTTAAGAGGAGACCCACTCTTTAATGTGCTGTTAACTTCACAAATCCTTACAAGTCAGACCTCAGAGTAAAGGTGAATCATCAAGCTTCCCAACATTTGAAGACATAAGCACACATTTCCTTCATTTTAGTACTAAGTAAAATCTTTCAAATGGACAATTCCCTGTTTATTACATGAGAATATGACAGCATATTAAAATAGGTCAAATTTGTTGCTATAGCAACAAATTGTAACTGCATGGTGGCACAGTTGGTAGTGTTGCCATGCAGCAAGAAGGCTGCGAGTTTGGATCCCAGCTGCAGCCTTTCTGGATTTAGCATGTTCTCTTCGTGGGTTTTCCTCCACAGTCCAAGAAACATGCATTTAGGTTCGTCAAAAGTTGAGTGTTTGACTAGTTGTCTCTGTGAGTCACTGGGATGGACTGGTGACCTGTCCAGGGTGACCCCCTATAACTAGTCCTCAGTTTCTCGATAACTTATAGTCCAGTTCCTCTGTTGCTCATGCTCCTCGTCTCTACCTGCTCCTTCTTTGTTTGTTTTAGTTGCCTTTTGATTTGTTTTTCAAATCTGCAGAAACTCCCTTTGCACATTCAGAGAAAAAGCTGAAAACACATCAGATGTAAATAAAGTTTTGCGAAACTTTATTAATTTTGTTTAGGGTTCAAGTTTGATCCAGTCTGTTGGTTTGAGTTTATAACAACCAACGATCCGTGCTCTGTTGCTTTTTCACAAGAGATTCAGGTGACATGAAATAATCCTTTAAATACACAAGAAACTTTATTGCAAACAGTGACGTGGATCTAAGTTAGTTTTACATCAACATGAAGGCTTTCACCAGCTAAGACGTTTTGCAGCGTGCTGTATGTGTGGTGGCATGACCTGCTCTCTCATCTTACACACTGTTTTCAGGATTTACTGTCCCCTCGCCGTGGCTGTGGTGACATTTCTGCCCTACTTAAGCTCCAGATGCTGAGAGGCTTCTTGTAGTTGCACGGCTGCAAGAGCGCCAAAGAGGTTAATGCACCCGGGGAGGGAGACGCAACCAGCTGTTGGCCTTCTAACGTTAAAAACCTCCTTCCCTCCATCCATCTCTGCTCTAGTCGCTCTCCCTCCCTCCCTCCCTCCCTCCCTCCCTCAAAGGAAGAAAGCGAAGGCGATCAAAAGTGCTCAAATGGCGAAACATCTGCTGGGAGCGTTTCAGTACAGCTGAGAGCATCTTAACTCCTCCTGAGCAACAATATGAGGCCATTCTCTGGTCAGGGGCGACAGGGACTTAGAAAGAGATAAGAGGAGATAATGGCTGGATGAAGGACTTGGGGGCTGCAAATGCACATTCAGGAGGTCCACATGGAGATGAGAGAGGAGGTGGGAGGAGGAGGAGGAGGAAAGTGGTTTGGTAAACAATGGTTTTTGCATTAGTATGATAATCTCAAACATGCCTTTCTTTAGATAAAGATGTAGGTTATACTGGGGGAGGAGTGTATGGAGGACGGGGGCTTCTGTACATAGAGGTTAGAAACATTAGAGACGGACAAGGGTTTTAAAATAAAAGGAATAGATAGGAAAACATTTAAAAATTAGATTTCAATATTCATGAATGGCTGAAAATGTTGATAAGTTTAGAAAAAAAAAGAAAAAAGAACAAGAAAACAAAAGATTGCGCTGTATTTTAAAAAGAAAAAACTTGCATCCTGTTTTGTCTTTGTTAAAATATATACTTTAAATACAAGAGAAAAGACACTAAACGGACAACCGAGCACATCACTCCTGTTCTTAAATCTCTACACTGGTTACCAGTAAACTACAGAACTGATTCCAAAGTGCTTCTACTAGTTTATAAATCACTCAATAGCCCTTTTGATAAGACACACCATACCGGCAAATCAGCGTAATATTGCCGCAACGGTGTATCTTGTGAACACGCTATGGTGGTAGGCAATGTGGGAATTTTGCGGCTTCCGTGCTGCCGCGCTTGATAGTAATATTCCAGTAATATTGCGGCTTTGCCAGTCTTATGAACGCACATTAAGCCTTAGCGCAACAGAGGGTGGTGTCATGATCACGTGATGAATTAATGCCGAGCTCCGGCCGGGAACTATACAGAAAATGAAAGTAAACACGGGCATAAGTTTTTTTTGTAAACAGAATCAGCTGAGATGATAAACGTGGAGCGATGCAGCGCACCGGGAGCTTTTTACAATTAGCAATGCAGCTCAGATCACCTGACAGCTCACAGGGACTGTGGAGGACAGACACCCGTAGCTGCTTGGGAAAAAAAGCTTAACGAGCGCGGCTAAATTTATTTGTGTATATGAATTATGCTCTCATGTTAATGTTGCTGTTCTTGCTCATGGAAAGCACATTGAATTGCCTCTGTGTGTGAAACGTGCTATACAAGTAAAGCTGCCTTGCCTTATTCTACAAAAAGAAATTCTACTTCTTGATGTGTTCAGGTGCGTTTATTTTGCTTTTTATTAGTAAGATTGTATTATAAAGATATTTAAAACACCTTCTACATATAGTTTTGAAAGAAAATGCATAAATTATGAAGCAAAGTGCGTCTACTGCTGCTTTGTTTGGTGGTTAAATGAAATACCTCGGGTGAAGTTGCAACCAAGCACCTACACCTGGTCAAAAATGTTTAGTTTTCAGGTGATCTGATTGTTTTTATTGTTGTTTGTTTCCAAAAATTTCCCTTGGTTTTTTTATTTTGATGCAAGATTGTGTTCAAACTTCCAAACCAGATTTTAATAATGATATTAAAGAGTTGAGGACAAACATTCTCACCACAGGGGATTTATTAAAAATGCAGAGATGCTCCACAACGAGTCCCCTAAACACAGTTCAAAATTAGCTGTTTTGTTTTTTACCTTCATTTTGTTAATAAAGTTTCATCTTCAAAACAATTGTAACAAGTGTAGGTTTTCCACTTTATTCCAGTAGATCGAACATGATCAGGTAAGAAAAGGACACAACTAATGCTGATTTATTAATAATAAGGCTTTTAAATGACACATTTCTGCACTTTTGTTACACGTCTTCATCTAAATCTTCTTGTGACTGAGATGAAGCGACAGGTGGGATAACCGCTGGTCCTGCATGTGTAACTTTGTGTGTGTTGCTGCTCAGCATCCTTTAAGAGTCACATCTGCATGGTGCACATGTCAGTGTGTGTGTGTGTGTGTGTGTGTGTGTGTGTGTGTGTGTGTGTGTGTGTGTGTGTGTGTGTGTGTAAGGGACTCCAAATCAATGCATTTGCTTCACACGTGGATGTGTGACCTGAGTGAAACGCGCATGCTCGTGTCCAGGCGCCACTCGGCCTGATGAAAGCCTTCTGACTCTCAGCTGTTTAACTGCCTTTGCTCAGTGGATTCCTCACACACACACACACACACACACAACGTCAGTGACCTCCCGTACACCCTGCCCTCATATGTAAAGGAATAACTTGTGAACATGAGTGTGCACGTGCAAAGAAGTCCTCTCACACATGTCTGTCGGCCTGCTGAGGGCGTCCTTCTCTGCAGCGACAGGTGCTGCTCACACAAACAATAGAGCTCCTCCAGAGCTGGCAGCCAACTCACCACGGAGACACGAGAGGGGTGCACAAGAGAAGCAAAGAACAGACTTTATAGATCTATTATTCCTCCTCAGTTCTGCCTGGATTCAGAGGTGAGAATAAGAGGTTTAAAGGAAGCAGGAGAGGAGTTTAAGATGCTGTGGAGAGGAGGAATGAAGTAAGTGAACTTGAGAGCCACAAAGAAAAGTAGAAAGAAATATAAAAGCGGCTCCACCCTCACACGTCCTTTAGCTCTAAAGGAGACGAGGTTTCTGCAGGTCTTTGACTCGACCAGCCTGGAATGTGACTCCTCGCTGGTCACAAAAAGACAACGTCACAGTACTTTTTTCACCAACCTCACAATACAACCCCCCCGCTGCCAAACTGGACAGGATTCAACATGTTTGGTGGTTTCTGCCTGATTATTTTTAGATCGAGTGTAATGTGCTGTATGTTTCCTGGGTGAGAGCATGCACTTATAAAAAGCTCTCTGGGCCTGAATTAAGTTAAGATAAAAAAAGCCTCTTTAAACTTCAGAAAGCATTGTTTTTGTGACAGATGCTTGGGGTTTAGCAGGTAAACTGGTGTTTTACCAGACTGATTCCAATGATTCAGGACCTAAACTACACTATAAAAAATAAAATATTGAATTTACTAAGTTATCTCAACTGGTTCCACTACACTTAAATGTGAAGAGTAATGTGCATTATTATATTAAAAGTAAATGTGAATAATCTCAGACATCCTGTAATCTGTTTTTAAATGTTGTTGCATCTTTTGATGTCATAGTTTGTACGTGTTAGTGGTTTGGGCAGGGCACCGCCGTGCGTGTTGGTGGCGTGTCAAAGGGGCCAGGTGCAAGGCTGGGTCAGAGTCACAAGCACGGGTTCTGCTCAGGATAAACAGGGTCTCTTTCTCAGCCCTCCAGGGGCCACCGTTTCCTGGTAGGCCTTTGTGAAGGGAGGAACACGACATCACAACAACAGCGAGGATCAAACGCCGTTCGTTTGCTGAGTCAGGATTAAGAAAAACCATCAGTCGCCTCGAAAACATGCGTGACTGAAGAGGGTCGCTCAGCAGCTCTGATTCTGCCAGAAGGCAACTAATAACTCATTTAGTCAGATTTTAAATGCCTCATTTATATCTTAGCTATGATTTGTTATTTTGAAAGAACTCCTTTCAGTTGTTCCACTGAATATTACTTCAGATTGATTCGATCGTTTCACATTCAAGCATCAAAAACACTAATTTTCCCTCTTCAGAGTTCCCCTTTTTCCTGTGATAACCTGCCGTCCATCCCTCACCCCGTCTCCCCCCTGCCCGGTGGAGCAGGAAGTGCAGCGGCTCAGACGTACTGTACGGTCCCTCGCGTCTGGGCCGGAACCAGGATGTGTTGCTAGGCGCAGGGATGATTGTGTCAGCACTTGCTGGCCGCTTCGTTTCCTTACAGGTGATCTCCTGAATGGACAATGACAGATATACGTTTCCTGCTATTTTTCAGTTCTGAAAAACACGGGACTCTGTGACCACAGGGCCACCTCCACGAGCAAGAAAGCCCAGCTCCTAAAGTTAGCAAGAACATCAGAGCGGGTGAGACAAAGACAATCGGCCCGTCAGACGCAAGAACTCACGGCGACCCCGTGACCTCGGACTCGGGCTTCGGTCGTTGGTGGCTTCAGATCCGGGAGGTGGAGGGTGGATGATGAGGAAATATTGAGGAAGCTCCTCTTGATTTCTGACGCGCTTGATGAACTCTGATGGGGAGAAGGTCGAGGAGGATAAAAGGGTCTGGCAGGAGGGGGACGCGGGATGGTGGGGGGGGTGAGGAGTGGAGGGGGTTAGCGTGTGGCGGGATAGCTAAGGTCATTCATTTGATTTATGATTTTTTTAAACAGTTTGTAGCTGGGGAGGTTGCAAAGTATTTGCACAGCAGGAAAGAAGAGGGAGCTTAAGGAGGGGTGGAGAGGGGTGTTGAACTAGAGCTATGGTCGTGTTTTTGTGATTTATGACTGAGGTGATTATTGCCCAAGGATATTACCCCTTGGAAAAAGTGCTGCCCTCTTGACTGAAGATGTTTTGAAACATTTATGACAGACAAAGGATTTGGCTGCAGGTTTCTGTTTTTTTGTCTTTTATTTAAAGGGTTAGGGTTAGGGTTAGTGTTAGGGTTAGTCGGCTCTCCTCCTCTAAACGGGATAATTTTTTTATTTAAAATGTGCAAATCTAAAAGAAGTGTATTGGGCAAATTGTATGAAATAAAATTTTGACTAAAATGTTTTAGAACAGGTTGCTACCATAAACATTATTAGCTTATCAGCTTAGAGTGTGATATTAGTGGGTAAAGCTAGACTAGAGAGATAAGGCTGAAAGAATATGTAAAAGGGATTTTATTGAGAAATTTTAATTCATGCTGCTCAAAAAGCAACTTTTAATGGACAGAGAAAATAGTTTTTATATTCTATTATTAGCAGTAGCTAAAGCTAGGATTGGTAGCTTTATATTTTGGCCAATCACAGCAACTATCTCTCTATAGTTCCAAAACTAGGTGTAGCATTAAATAAACCTACCAGTATTTTGGTCAGCTATTGAATTTATCACACTAAACTATGCCTGCAACAGCTTACAACTAGCTGAATACATAAAAACTTCATTTTTCAGTTAGAATTGCACTGAATTGATACTCAAGTAATTTTGTTGAATCTATCTCACAAATAATCTCTTTTTTGTCTCCAATCAGTCACAACTTGAGTTTTGCAAACCTGTGCCATTATCATGTTTTTCTTGCATTTACTGACTCATAAAAACTAAATTAAGAAGGGTTAAAAACAAATTATTGACAAAATGACTTTCTGGGAAAAAAAATCTTGCAAACTTTTGAACTACTGTAGTTCAAAATTTCATCGGAGTTTGACAATAAGCAGAATTAACATCACTACCATGTCCTCCACTGTTGCGTTGTGTTTCTATGTCATGTTTAGATCACCTCCAACTACTTTTCCAACTCCAAACACCACCCATTAGTCGTTTCTCGATGGTAATGAAAAACCACTCGAACCGCGTCAACTAGAGCTGAGCCGTTCAAAAGTTCATTAAGACATACAATTAAATCAAAAGTTGTTCTATAAACAAACAGTTTCCCTCCATTCACACGCAGCGTTCACAGCCAGACGGTCAGTCTGGAGCTTTTAGACACAAACAATGCAGCAGATCTTTGGATTTCTCTTCTAAATATAACTGATTCAAATCCAGCCGTGCTTTCCTACTCTTCTTTGACACCATTCAACTTGTTGCATGTTTGTGCATGGGCATGTCAAACGCTACACATACTTGGACATGTGAAGAAGTGACAGGAAACATCTAGGTCAACCACGGTCTGGGACCTTTGCTCAGCCATCTAATTTTTTTTTAAAGAACATAAATCACATGACAACCACCGGTTCCGCTCGTCTTCAAAGGCCTTTGTTTTACTGCCTCGGTCCAGAGGTTATCAGCGGGGCAGCAGCAATAGTGTGTATAATAGGCCTACTTACGCTCACTGATAAGACACACCGAGATCCTGACTCTCACTTTAGGTTGTCAGTGAAAGAAGGGAATCGGTGTGTTTTGTCAGGCTTTGACTTGCATCACATAAATGTGACACGAGCACCATTTTCCACGTGTCTGCCAGCGTAAACAGGGGAAGAATTGTTTGGGTTCCCGTCTGCAGGATTCTACCACTGACCCTGTCTGGGTGATTGAACGGCTCCGAGCTGCAGGTTTCAGTGCCATCATCCGCGGCTGGATCGGAAGGTTACGTGCGGAGCACAGTACAGTAGATATTGATGTCGTCAATAAAAGTGTCTCGGAGTTATGTCAACCGACTAGACGCTCCAAGGTTAAGCGGTGTTAAGCACACCATCTCATCCTTGTTAGACGCTGTTTGTCCCAGTGTCGATCACACGGTATGTCAGCCTCTTTTGTGTTTGCTTGGTCATTCGTGGTGACAACTTTTCTTGCTCCCACCGCCAAGTCCTTCTTACCAAAACACACAAATCTGGCTAATCGTAGGTCACCCTCACGGCTGTGCTTATGTTGAACCAAGGATTGCTCATGGGGAGGAGGTGTGGGGCTATCGCTAATCACTAACATTGTGGCTAACAGTAGCCCTGTATAAGCAGTAGCCTAGCAGCCGTGTGATCTCCAGCTAACCTTGCCCACGGGCCTCTTTTGTCTGCACGCCGCACACGCCTGGCTCCATCCTCTCTGTTATTGAGCGGGTTGTTGGTGAGGGAGGGGGCTAAATCAATGGCAAATCGCTGGCAATGTTCTCAGGACAGTGACCAAAGCTTGGTGTGATGGCCCCCTTTGCCTCTCTTCCCCCGAACTCCCCCTTCCTCCTGCATCCCTCAGCCGGTCCTCCGCCCCTCGCTCACCCCTCCAACCCCTCCTGTCTGATTGACACTTGAAAGGTGGCCGAGGACGGGGCCGGAGGCGATGTTCCACGCTCTGGAACCCTCCGTGCAGGGGAACAGCTGGTGACATCTGCAGAGAGGCCCACAAAAGGCAGTTGAAAGCGTGCAATCGCGCCCCCTCCTTCTCTTCTTCCCCTTGTTTCTCCCACTCTCTCCTTCTCTGGCTCCCCCCTCCCCGTCTCGCCAACCCTTCTCACCCTCCTCGTTCTTTCTCTTTCATTTTCTCTGCTCCTGTCTCCCCCCTCTGTCTCTGCTTCAGATGTCCCCTCTATCTCCGAAGAGCTGGCCCCTTTTGTCTGAAGCAGTGATACAGGCACAGGAGCGCCTTTGAATCGGACGCTTTAAACTTGAAGAGCGTACGCTGGAGCATGTGTGTCTGAGCAAAGAGAAAGAAGGGGGGGGACGCAAAGAAAAAAGCACGTCCAGAAAGAGAGCGGCTGTATGTTTTACAACAGCAAAACAGAAACACAGTTTGTGCCTTTAAACAAATCCCCCCCCAGTCATTTTATCTATTTATCTGCTTCTTCGCTCATGAATTCTCCCAGTGTCTCTGTGTTTGATCTCTTTACATGGAAAACTATCAGCTTTATTGATATCCACGAGCACACGGCCAGTTAAAAGCTGCCTTTTAAGAGGTCCCATTGTCCCCGTTCAATGGCATTACCCAGGCTCAGCTCACAGTGAGTGCTTAGGAAGCGGAAGGGGGTATCGACTCCCGTTAAAAGAATCCAAACGCGTTAACTGACGAGACACACATCGCCCACAGGAATGTCAAACTTCCGACCCGTTCCTCTCTCTTCCCCGCTCCCTCCCTTTCCATCTTTTCCTCTCATCACTCTGTTTCTCTGTCCTACAGAGTCAAAGACTAACCCCATGCTATCTGTCCTCTAATGCGTTTTAAGATTTTTCAGTTTAAAAATTGAATATTTTAACTTTTTAACAAAGTCCTGCTCATCACGATAAAACAAATTCCCTGAAAACCCTTTTTTTTCCTGTCAGACCACATCTCTCACTCCTCCTTTGCGTTCTGCACTCCTCTAAGAAGCCAAAGAGAGGTCAAAAGGTCGGCGTACTCCAGGTGCCCTTTTGGCATCAATATTTCAGAGCCGTGTGAATCCCTCCTTTCAGGGAACCGGGCTCGTTGACTGAAGGTATCTTCAGGACCCAGGGGCTGGCTGACGGATGAGCACAAAGCGCCCGTCAAGCTCCAAGCAGCGCCGCGGCGCACACTGTCCGTGTTGTGTGTGTGTGTGTGTGTAAGTGTGTGTGTTTATAAGCGGAAGGCTCAGGCAGCTCCCCCGCGGTCTGCTTTGTTGGGCTAACTTGCCGTTTGAATGGAGTGGGAGTTGTGAGTGACAGAGGAAAGTGTAGCTGGCGGTAAAGTGAGATATTGACCTCTCAATCGCCATGGAGGGTGAGCGAGGGGGGAGCTACATGGTCGAGGCTCGTCTGTAAGCAGAAGGTTGGTGGATCTTTTGAAGAAAACGCGTCGCAGCTCGAGCAGCGAAGCTGAAAAGTTAAGATTTGTTGAGGTTTGGGTTTGAAACTCGTCTCAGAGTTTTCGAACCGTTCCTGTCGGGGGAAGTGGCGATGAGCCGTCCTCCTAGCCGGGTGCACAGTAACATGAAACAAGATTCCCCCCAATGATAATATTCAGTTTCAGCTCTGCCAGCGCGTCCTGTCTGCCCCTGTCCTGAGCCCCTCCAAGACAAAGGGGGAAGGAGCCTGGCGGGGGAACAGTAGCTTCTTGTTATTATGACATGTGGTAACATGAACTCCTTAGAAGACTTCTCCTGTCATCCTGACCTGAGGTCCTCTTTATTCCACAGGCAGGGGATGTGGAGGTCACAACCTCCCGGACAGATTATGCTGGAACACGCCGAGCTGTGTTGAAACTGACTTGAATAAGTTTATTGGCTAAGCCGGTGACGGGCCTTTATACGAACTCCCTCTGGAGAATGAATACAGATTAGTCCAATGATTGACTATTCATACCAGGCTGCGCTTTAGTCCACGTTTAGCCGTCATCAGAGTCGTTTCTTTAGTATGAAGCCATTAAAATCAAAGGATAGATTGAATTCAAAGGTCATTTACTTTTTTAACTCAAAAGAAATGTCTGTAGCTTCGCTCTAATAAGGACGATGTAGTCTTTCACACTTACGGTGTTCAAGTTTGAGTTTTCAGTTCTTATTATCAGGATTTCCTTTCTTGATTTGTTATGATTTGTTCGTTTTCAGTTTCCACCTGGTGCCTTGGGTCAGCCTCACACACCTGTTCCACATCTGCTCAACGGCTCACCTGGCTTAATCACCTGCCGCAGTATTTATAGTCCTGGTTTTCTTTTTTTCAACTGTTTGCTCACACTTCTTTGTGTAATTTCTGCCAGTGTTCCAGTCAGATTTTAGTATGTTTTTGCACCAGTTATCTGTGGTGTGTTAGGTAGATTTTTGCTGCTTTGTTGCCTTTTTGCTCATTAAAGTTTAATTTTTGGTCACCTGGATTCTTGTTTAAACCTGATCCAAGATGACAATGTTCATTTACTACAGCAAAACAAGACAAACGTCTGTCTGTGTGACATGAAAGTCCAATAAAAAAGCACCTGAAGGACTTAATTAATCACCACAACAAGAAAGCATGACGCAGAACCCACTGACGGTTATAACATTTTATATTAAACTTTTGCAAAATGCAACAAAGAATAAAGATGATGTTCATATACAGTTGAGGGGTCTTTTATAAACATTTATGGTGTGATTTTCTGCAGAAACACTCTGGACAGGTCACCAGTTCATCTAGATTACCTGATATGCATGTTTTTGGTCTGTGGAAGGAAGCCCACGCACGCGTTCATGAGCAGAACATGCTAACTCCATGCAGCTGGGATCCGATCCTGCAACCTTTTTCTACGAGGCAATAGTGCTACCAACTATTCCACCGTGCAGCTGATTATAAGACATGTTGAAAAAGAAAGAAACTTAATGGACATTTCTTTTACACACTAACCTTTTTGCACCACTCCTTTCTGGAATCAATAGCAAAAATGTCAAGGATGTGAAATGCATTAAAGCAGCATTCCGCAACTTTGCAGTTATATGGTCTCTGTCGCCCTCTAGAGGCTTGCTGCGTAACGTCACTGTCGTAACATTAAATATCTCTCTCTCGGGCATAAGAGGCATGTTTACATTCCTAATTTCAGGCAAAACAACGAAAACAAACTTTTCCACCTCCACACATTGAATAAATAGTTTTATCAGGACTGTATAACAACTTTATGCCCGACCAAACACAATAACCCTGGTGAAATCATTTATTACTTACCTAGCCATTAGCAGCACGGCTAGGTCAGAGTCCGTAGTTCATGCCTTTCTTTCTAAAAGAGCTCTCCAGCGAGGAAAAGACGGCCCAGTAATAACTCTGGTCTTTGCTTTTGCTCTATCACGTTCTTCTTTTCTTTTCCTAGATTCCTCTGATAAGGGATTTCTAGCTTTCTTTGGTGAATCTGCCGCTGCTACAGCGAGTCTACGTTATACAATTATGGCAAGCCAAAGGGATAAAAAAATGCGCGTTCTAAACTCGCATTATGTCCGCCAAAATGCACGTTCAAGATGCGCGTTTTGGCAGACATAATGCTCGCTTTTAGAACACGCGAGTTTTTGCCCCCTTTGGCGTCAAAACGCGCGTTCAAGACGCGCATTTTGGTGGACATAACGCGCGTTTAGAACGAGTGCTTTTTTATCCCTTTGGCTTGCCATATTCTGCTGTAAAACGACACCCAGTCAGTACTTCCATCGCTACCCGATGCACAAAAACTGTATAGTTCAGTAAACAGACGTGGGACCCCCCAACACTATCACAGATATGAAAATGAACATAATAGATAATACTATGATGCAAAAACTTTACAAAAAATCATAATTTTAAGGTGTAAAACTTGCAGAATGTTGCTTTAAAGCTGCTATAGCAAATTTGGAAAACAAGTTAGCTCAAAAAAATTTTTCATACCTCTTAACATCGTTCTAACACAGTATAGCTAAAGATATATTGTCAAAATTGAAAAAAATAGAAAATGTCAATGAAGTGGTTCTCGTGCATTTGTCTAAAACCCTCCACCAATAAAACAGCTCGAACGGAAAGCAACTATTGGTTGTCGGTCTCACTGAACCGCCGCTCTTCCCTGGGTCCTCCATTCAGCACTCACGTATTTAGCAACAGAACACCACTGGTGTGAGAGGTTCTCCGCTCAGTAATATCAGAGAAGGAGAAACAGCCGGCTGCTACCACTTCAACTTTAGGACAAACTACCAGAGTCCCAAAAGACGTGTGGACCTAGAAAACGGCAACTGGTGTTTAGCTCTCTCTCGTTTCCTCTGGTAATGTGAGTTTCCAGTTTCGGTGGACGTGGAACCAGTGAAGATACATGAAAGGAAGGGTGAGTGTTCCATGAACATGTTTGCGTTCAAAACCTAGCTTGTTCTGTAAATTCGTTATAACAGCTTTAAATTACATTCATTGTTGACCTTTGCAAAAGGGTCAACCCTGTTTAACATATATCTTATGTACCATTAGACAGTTTTTGATGAAAACCACAGAAATCAACAACTTTATCATCTCACCTTCTGGAACGAACCCAATTCAAGATGGCTGCCACACTTAACTAACCGTAGAAAACATAGAAATGGATGAAATTCACACATTTTTGTGTTGTAAAGCACCTTGGGGGGGTTCTAGGATTCTGAATGGGTCAGTCTGCCACATCTAAAGGTGTCACTGACACTTGGCCCTCTTGTTTTACCGTTGTGTTTGTTGCACTATTAATATTCCCCCTCGGTAGTCCGTGGCGGGGTTCAAAGGCGCACGGCTCCGTGTAGGAGATGACAAGTCTGTTGTGGCACTGAGAGAGCCAAAAAAGTGACAGCGACGCGGCGGCGCTCTCTTGTTAACGAAATAAATAAATGTGCTCTGAAAAGCCAATAAGCGGTGGGCGGAAGCAGAGCCAAGGATTGCTGCGTCAAAAACAACCAATCCATCCATTAATCTCTCCCTCTCTCCCTCTCTTAGCTCCCCCCATTCTCAGTTTCCCTCCCTCGCTCTCTTTCCTCTGAGAGAATTACTGCCATAGATGTATAATTCACGGCGGTTTGGCTTTAGAAGGCAGCGGTTCTGTTGGAAAACACGGTGACAGCCAAGTTAGCGCACCCTCTCATTCAACTCAGCCACCTGTTCACTGGGGAGGGGGCAGAGAGGGACGCTTGATTTATATTTCATCTTTCCACCCAGTCTAATGACTTTGTTGCTCACTCGGGGGGGTGGAAATTGTCTCATGTATTAAAGATGACAACTTAAAGGAATCCTAAAGCCCTGACATGATTGAGCACTTAGACAAACACTGTTGGTTGTAGTTTAGATTGCTTGTGTCAAGTTTAACTTGTCAGCTTGGTATTCCCAGGGCAGCTCATCACTTCAAGTCCAATAACTGTCATTAAGTTTAAAGGGAACTTTTAATAAACTCTCCCTCTGTCTCTCCCGGAGAAGCAGATTTCATGGAACGACCATTTTCATGTCATTTAAGGAAGCTTGAGGACACTTTGCGGGGAACGCCGTAAGAGTTTATGAATGCATTTATACTTATGTCAGTGCATCTGTTCACGTGCATGCTCGTGTCAGCAGCAGTTATTAGTGCGGCTTCGCTTTTTGGAGGTGAGGAGGAATAACAAGTTAGAGCTTTGGCAGCCGCTCGCTCTCGCCCATCTGCGCCGCCCCCTGCATCAGTCTCCGAGTTTCCTCGCCGATGATGAGAGCTGTCAGGGGCTTTTTAACCTCCTAACTGCTGCTCCCCACCGGCCCTAATCACACATTAATGACATCAGGAGGACCCCAGAGCTGGCCGCGTTGCTGCCTGCACAGGCAGGGTACCGATGAAGGGGGCAATTACTGACCTACAAGTAGCATAACCTCCACTGATCTGCTCAGAGGTGACGCGCTATTAGAGGTTTAAGGAAGGATCTGGTGCTGGGAGTAATTGGGGAGGTGAGTGTGTGTCTGAGGATGTGTGTGTGTTTGGTAAGTAGATGTTCCCAACCTGTCACCAAACATGAGCTCAACAAGTCTGGCTGTGAAACACCTTTGAGTGGGAAAAATATTTATTTTCCATCAAAAAAGGTCTTTGATAGACACACACACACACACACACACTCGTTCCTGCTGCGCTCGCAGTCATGTCCGCTCTCTCACTCGGAGATGAGTGAGAGTGTTTGTATGAAATATTAACAGGCCATTTGCTCCTCTGCTCCTCTGTTTGAGAGCTGGATGTTGGCCCCGTGTCTCTGGTTCCTCTTTGAGGCCATCTGCTGGGTACAGGCACAGGGGAGGTTTCCAGGAGAGAGGGGGAGGAGGATGGGGAGGGATGGGGGGGGGGGGGGGGGCAGGCCAGCCCAGAAAGCAGGACCGCCCTTAGGGATCGATACACCCGACCTGTTAGGTGACGGAGCATCAAAGCTCCTGAAACCTGCCAGATCACTGTACGCGCCGTAAGGACCGCCGATGTGTAAACGGCGCTGCTTTACCGTCGGGGGAGCTGACGGAGTCTTTGTGACACTTTGTGACACTTCAGAAGGGCTGCTTTCAGTGCGGTTTATTTATGTTAGTCTTTGTAGAATGGAAGTTTGGTCGCAGCAGCCTTGACAAAATGTCCAGAATATTCCTTTAAAAGCTGCTTCCCCAGCTGAGGAGAAAAAAAACTCTTGAAATGTGTTTTATTCTTCTCTAATTATCAGATTATTATAAAGTCAATTTCTTTTCTTTAATAACGTTATTCCGAAGATTCTGCCTCAAAGCGGCTCGGCGTTCCTCCTCTTCCGATCTCTCTCCACAGCAGCACCGTGCCATTAAATAGACACTTTCCTTTTATGGCATCAATCAAATGTGCTTAGAAGAAAGTACACGCAATTGTGTGCTCACTGACATTTGATGTCCTTGTTTTGGGTAATGGATTTGTCAATAGCAGTGAGATGGGCTGGGCCAGACTCAGCCTTATGAGGCCCCTGGGTTAAGGAGGCTGCATTAGCTCACTACTAAGTGATTACTGATTAGACAGCTGCTACACACACACACACACACACACACACACATACACAAACATATGCAGACATGCCTGCATGCATATATGCACACACGTGTTCATATGCACTTAAAGCTGCACTGTTACAGTAATAAATAGCTCTATAAATTGATGTAAATGGAAGCAAATAAAGGATGTAAAGATTGTTAATGAGTCTTCAATAAGCTCCTGAGTTATTTCTTCCTCTAGCAGTTTATTTAGGGCCTGCATGAAAGAAAAAAAATGTATTTTTCACAAATTAATCTGCTTTTCTTCTCTCTGTTACACACTCTCTCCATAAAGCGTGAACACGCACACACACACTCTGTATCAGGCACATCTTGGCCCTTCTCTCGTTGGCCGCCGCCGCGTGTGCCAGAACACCGGTGCCATGCGTGTTCATGTGTGACGCTGGCAGCACCTGGGGCCTCGCAATAAAAACACAACCATCATCAGAGGTCTTATTCACAGACCAGCACACCGTTACCTCTCAAACACAGACGCTTCCTGGCAGGATTCGCTGGCCCAGGTGTTGAGTTTTGTCAAGATTTTATCAGAATTCTCATCTGATGCTGCAGCGAGAAACAGAAAATGTATTTATTTTGTGTTTGTGTGTTTGTTGGCAAAATATACAAACTACTGGATGGATTTTAATCAAACTCACATGAAGGAATCCTTGGACGTACCTCGGCAACTGATTAACTTTTGGAGAGAACTACATTCAAGATGGCCGCCACCGCTAACTGAAATCAGCAAACACAAAAACAGCTGCAACTAAAAATTTGAATCTGCCATTGCTCAAGTCTCTAAACTGCGGGTCTACGTTATACTACTATGGCAAGCCAAAGGGATCAAAAAAGCACGCATTCTAAACTCGCGTTTTGGCGGACATAACACGTACTTTTAGAACACGCTTTTTTCCCCCTCCTTTGGGATAAAAAAAGCACGTACGTTTTTGGTGGACATAACATGCACTTTTTTATCCCTTTGGCTTGCCATATAATGCCGTAAAGCAACATGCAGTCAGACCGGCGGACCGTGGGTCAAAAACTGTATAGTGCGGTAAAAAGACGTGGGACCCTATAACACCATCACAGCTCCGAAAATGAACATAGTAGATGATAGTATGCCGCCAAACTTTACAAAAAATATTATTTTAAGGTGTAAAAGTTGCGGAGTGTGCCTTTAATGTTTAATTACCGTATATAAGGGGTCCTGCTACCACGGAGGGGATTGTCGGGACATCATTTATTAACATTTGAGAAACACAATAAACCTTTCAATCAATCAAACTTTCACATCTTTGACATGACGAACAGCATTTGTGCTGTGCACAAATAATACAACGGTGCACACCTAGCGCACATCCTGCAGTCATAGTACCGTAGTAGTGCAGTAAAACAAAAAACAAAGCTTGCAGCGCTTGACGAGGCAATAACGTTAAATCGCTAAACTTAATTTGTTTTTAAAAGTGATTGTAACACTGTAGTAAAGGTGCAGTAACACGGCTGCTTAACAAAATAGCCAGCATCTTTTCCCAAAAGTGCCAACACAGCATAAGTCGGTAAGAATTTCCTCTCCCCCAGCGTAGCTGCTACTTACGAAATTGTAAGATTTATGGTGGTTCTTTCCTCCTGAGAGAAGGTTTTGAAGTTTGTTGTAGTAAAAGCCATTTTTCCTCTTCTTTTTTCAATGCCTGGTTCAATGACGTCAATTTGGTGATGTGCGTTTGTAGTCCTGGACTTATTTTCCCACAAAACCTACATCATATGTGACTAAAGCTTGGTTTATGCTTGACGCATCCGCGAGATCTGCGCGGCTCCACGTGGCCAAATTACGTCATTTCAGCAACCACACCCCTCCGCGCGGCTCAAAGTTTCCGCGCTGCACACTTAGGAAATTTTCAAACTACGCGGACGGATCCGCACGGAAAAACATGGTGGACTGGCTGTTTTGTGTTGTATGCATGCCGTAGAGCCCTATGCCGCCCCCTACAGTCTGGGAGAATATTGGCTCACAGCAGGGACGAGCCACGGAAGGTATAAACGCTGTAAAAGTCGTCTTGGCCTGATTCCGTGTGGAATGTACATGCGTCAAACATAAACCAAGCATTAGGCTCCCTATAGTGCGCCCCTGGTGACCGTTAGCTGTAAAAATATTAACGTAGAAAAGCTGCACCGTTGCATAAGCCGCAAGTGAAAAAAGTAGCGGCTTATAGTCTGGAAATTATGGTAATATAAGAGATAGACTCTTCACAGGCAAAGCTAGATATTTCAATCCTTTATTTGTTTCTAATTTTGATGAATGAGGCTTACAGCTTATTAAAACCCCACATTTAAAATCTCAGTTAATTGACTTGGTGAAGTAATTTCAACGTTTTATTTTTTACCTTGAACCCTGCATTTAAACAAGATTGGGTAAAATCTAAAGCAGTAAACCTTAAACGGCTCATTCAGGTGTGACACAAGAACAGGAAATGGACGTGTAGGTGTGTTAATGGATGATTGTAGTATCAGATTACCCCCTGTGGGAGCATTTATACCATAAATTGTGTGCTTATAGGAAGTCACAAAGGCACTAGAGCAAAACTGGGGCAAAATCTATAAAATTTAGATTGGGATTAAACTCTAAAAGAGTGAGATTTGTGTGTTTCCATAGCTGGAAGGATAATAAAACAGTGTCCACCTACGTGTGTGTGTGTATACACACAGAAACGAGCTGTGTGCAGAGCATAAATAAGGCAGATTGAGGTGTTAACATCATTATTGCACATTTCCTCCCATGAAATTAAGCATTGTTTCCTGTGTTGCCATCCCAATGGGAATGCCATAATCCCAGATTAAAAAGGATGGGTTAGCGGACACATGGCGACACACAATGAAGCTCTTGTGTGTGTATCTGTGTGTACTGAAGCTTTTTTTTTGTTTACTGTACAGCTCAAACACCTGCGAGAGGGAGAGAAATGTTCTCATGCGTGCACTCGCTTAGATGTGGCCGAACGGCAGCGCAAGTCTCGTATGGAAATTTAGTAAAATGATCAGTGACGGTGAAGAAATGAAGGTTTTCCATCATGTTATAACTGATATAAACATGAATGAAAATATCCAACAGGAATCCGTGTTATTTGTGTGATTTTAATGTATCCATGTTTCCCTGGCTGTAAGCAGGGGGGGTTCTGTCCCCCTCTGAAACTTTTATAGTTCTTGATCAGTCATGCAAGAGAATCTGCGGGTCACGCTGCAAAAAAAAAAAAAAAAAAGCAGCTCACAAGTTGCTCACTGCGACAGATGTCCTTTGGAAGATTTCTCTATCGTTTTCCGGCGCCCTCCCGCTCTGTTATCCACCTCCGTCACCCATCCCTCCCACCCTGAGTGGGGGGAGGCGCAGTGAGGTGATCCCGGCCCGCTTAACCTACTTCCCAAGACCTGGCTCTGGAAACGGGTGAGATGTCTGGGCGTCTGAGTCTGCGGCACCTATCGCTCCTCTGAGTGGCCCGGCAGGAAGCTTCATGGTTTTGATTCTTTTGACTTGTAATTGTTCATTTTTCCTATTTATGAAAAGACAATTTCCACATTTTTTCTTAAAAAAGACAAAAGGACTTCCCAAAGTATTCATCACTGAGTCATACTTCCCAGTTCCTGCTCCTCGCCTAGTCAGCACACATAGGTGGGCCCCATATGGGATCTATATGGGCAAGCCGTATGGGTCCCAACAGGGTTTGTCCGTGGTTTCCACGGTGGCCCCATGGGGGTTTGCCCAGAAAGACTTTTGCCCACATAGATTTTAACGGGCCCTACATGGGTTTTCAGAGGATTTGACTCAAACAAACCCCTGTGGGGCCACCATGGAAACCATGGACAAACCCTGTCAGGACCCATACGGCACACCTATTTGTGCTGGCTGGATCAGCTGTGACATTTTGCTGATTTTTGTTTGTTTTCTGTTAAAATATATTTTTTAAATGTTTGAACTGAGAATAATAGTGAATTCTTATGGTTATAACTTATAATGTAACACAAATTTTTAATGTTATTTATAATTAAACAAACCATTTTTCAACAAATCAAACAACAATGAAAGAAATCATAATATAATTTTCATTTAATTCATAAGAGATGATTAAATAATGAAAAAATCAACACTTTTCTTAAAGCCTTGAATTACATAAATGTAGAATTTTCTTTTATTTTTTATTAATAATTCACACATTTGAGGCATTTTATAACAATATGTGTGCAATAGTGTGTAAAGCTAAAACAGAACATAATAAAATCATGACTAAATAACCAAGAATATAATGAAAAAGAGTAAAACGTGTTGATTTTTGCTGTGCAAAACTAAATAAATGTACTATATTAGAGCCAAAGTTGCTGCTGAATCCTAACCTTGCAGCGAGAGGCTCGTCCATGTCAGTGAGACAAAGATCAATCAGTCAGATGAAGGCAGGAAGTCTTCATCTAAAGAGAAATTAAACAGTGGGGGGAGCGGCGGATCTCTTAAATAAAGAGGAATTAAACCGATGAAGGGGATGGTGTCTTTAAATACCGCTCAGAGCACCGTGCAGCCTCCCTCATCCTTTAATGTAATGAGAGGAGGCCGAATGAAAAGGCTCGTCCCTCAGATGAAAAGGTGATTTTTTATTCTTCTTTTTTTTCTGCTGAAGCGGTGAAAGCCTTATACTAATGTAGATTAGATGTTAAATCTGACACACAGAAGGGCGAAGCTCTGCTTCAGGTCTGCTCGCCTCGTTTCCCGTAGAGAGCCGAGGTTAACGAATAACGGGTGACAATAATAAGAAAAGTGAAAATTACGTTTAATTTCCTCAGACTGGACATAAAGATGAGACTTTATCATACAGACGTCAGCGTGTGTCAGAGTACTTTAGGATGAATGTCATTTGTTGGTCAAGCAGGTCGTTAGTGTGTGTGTGTGTGTGTGTGCGTGCGTGCGTGTGTGTGTGTGTGTGTGTGTGTGTTTCCACTGTAATAATAATCCCCATGAAATCCAGATTTCTCAATCCAGCAGCTCAAGCTGACACTTTAAATAAAATCATTCTAATCCCACACATGGGAGGAGAAATGAAAATGAGGAGATTAACGTGGTGATGGGAGTTACACCCTCCTCCTCTTCCTCCTCTTCCTCCTCCTCCGATGTTCTCTCACTCATCCCATCATCCTTGATCTTATAGGTTCCTCTGATGATGCTGAGAGCTTCTTCTTCAGGCGTTCAGAGACGAAGGATGATATGAACGTGTTGAAGTTATTAACCTTTCATTTATGGAGTTTTGTGATCAGAACAAAATCATCTGACTACCGTTAGCGTAGTAAACACCAGTTCTTATAATTGTTGGAATATTTCTTATTTATTTATTAGCTGACTCACAGAACAGCGATCTAACTCAACCAGTCCTGATTTGTCTGTTTAATTCATCTCTCAAATAAAACATGCTGACATGTCAACTGTTGCAGTCAATCCAAGGTCACATAAAAGTAAGCTGGATTTCTTCTGCAGTTTTAAAATTACGTCTTAGGTAGAAAAATATTATAATTATGGCTCTTTTATATGAAATCTGTTTGCCCTCATCTGCTAACACATGAATTCTTAGCTAAATATACTGTATGTAAAACTGACTATTGTCATTTTTGTGTTTTTAAATGTTTATTAGCTGTGGCAGCCACACTGTAAACTCAAAGAAGTTAGCAGAACTAGACGATAAACTTAAAATCCCAATCTGCAGAAATTTAAGTTCTAGTTAAGTTCAACGTGTATCTGGATTCCATTTTAATTCAAATCAAAGTTATTTAACAGAACCCAATAACATAAGTACAAGACCACATGATTTAATGTTAAAACTCAATATTCATTAGCTTCTCTTGTTATTGTTTTCAGGTATAAAAATGTCAAAAACGTTGACTTTGCACTGCTCAAAACATGCAAAACTTAAAAATGTTAAGGCACATATTCCACTCCACTGTGTGTGTGTGTGTGCGTGTGTGTGTTTTCATCTGCATTTGTGTTTATGCAAGATGGTTTTGGGCATCATGTCCTTCAGCGGAAGCTTACAGCTGTGCTTTGTCATAAAGTAGTCCCAAGTCTAAAATGGCGCCTGTGTTTCCTTTGTATTACTTATTATTTTCACCTGCAGTCGATATGATTATTGAGGTCACCAAGAAGAATTAGGGTCACTATTGAGTGATTTTAAGGGCTTTTTCCACACACAAGGCTAGTTGTTACCATTCACTTACATTGTTTTATGCTAAGCTAAAGGAGTACTGCTAGATCAGGAGAATGACTTAGCTAACTATGGGGAATATGGCAACAGACAAAATTTTACTTTGGGGTGGAATATCCCTTTAAATGAGTTAAACACACAGGCAGAAACTTTATCATGCAGCATTTGGTGGATCGTGATAAAAAAAAACAAGTGAAAAAACATGAAGTAGTTTGTTGTTTTACCTGTCCTGTTGATGTTTTCATGTTCTTTATTTGTCTGACATCATTCTGGTTTGGTGTTAGGTGGTTTTTATAAATGAAATAACATTAAAGATGCAGTCAAACAATTTTTTTATTTGTATTTCCTCATCACTGTTCATGATCATTGAGCTTTTCTAACGTCTCACATCTGAAACCTTCTTGGACCCAATCATGTTGCTGACCTGCAGTTAGTTTTGTTTCTGCAATAACGTCCCATAAGGCATGTTGTTGCAGTGATGTTTTTGTGTTTGTACCATGCCAGTCAGATCAGATGGTGACTAATTTGATTCTATGTAAATGACCATGAGACTGGTTGTTGGTCCATAGTGTGCATTGTGTCTTATGGACTCTCAGCAGGAAAGAAGTCCACGCTCCCTGACAAACGTTTCTGAAATTAGCTTCCAGTACTTTGAAAGAAGCTGCAGATATATAAAGGAGTAAATAACATTCCTAGAAACATGTTCATCGTCTTTGTACTGGTTTCAATTATTGGTTTTGCAAATGAAGAGCAAAATCGCAAGACTCCATTTTTATACATTTTCAAAAAATGCTTCTTTTGGACTGGAGTTAGCATGTTCTTCCTCGTGCATGTGTTGGTTCTCTCCTGGTGCTCCAGTTTCTTCCCAAGTACTAAAAACATGCATTTCATTCATTCTGAAAAACATTTAGTTTTTTTATCTTCACTGGATTGACCCGAGTTTTGGTTGATATCTGGTTAAAGACCAGTATAACCAGCTCAGTGGCCTAGTGGTATGAGTTGGTGTCATAACTGATTCAGACCTGAGCTTCATTGGTCACATTAAGGCCATAACTAGATCAGTGTCTCATCATCTTCATAAAATAGCAAGACTCAGAGGTCCTTAACAGAGCACAGTAAAAACAGCCTATTTAACCTTTTTTTTTATCATATTTTTACAATAATAGTTGTATTCATTTCTCAACCATCTCAAGACTCTCTGTTGGTGTTCCGTGGCATGGGGGGTCCTGACCTCAACTGTGAGAACGACTTCTTTCTGCCTGTGCAGGGTATTTTGTTTTGGGTTTTGTTAAATATTTAGCATATTTGTCCACCATACTGGTTCTTTCCCTCTGAACTATGGACCACATAAAGCATCCCAGGTAAAAATGAAATACTTTAAAACTGAGCAAGCCTGTCCAAAATTTAGATCAAGAAGCATTCTCAAAACAAAACAGGGCTATTGTCCGACGTAAAATAAAGAAAATTCCAGTATTTTATGTTTATTAGGGTCCTTTTGTGTTCACGTCTAAGGTTGACTCGAATGTTCTTCCTGTTTCAACAACAGTACCCAAACTGTTTAGTTTGTGTGGTTGAGCACTTCACAGCCAATGTTTTTCTGGTTTAATCCATCTCTTGTTCTCATCCTTCCTGCTTCCTCATTACTTTATCTCTCCATCTCTGCCTCTCTGCATCAGCCTCCCTCCGCTCTCCCCGGCTCGGTCGCCTCACCTCCACCTCAGCTTTTCATTTAGACGTTTCCCTTCATGCCATTTTCTCTTCTCGCTTTTTTGTTAACCCTCTCCCACGCACACTTTATCTCCATATGATTCATTTGCCCTCTCTATATCTCTGACCGTCCTCCCTCCATCCACCCCCTCTACATCCATCTCTTAAAGCGCATCCTTTTTTTCCTCCTTTTCTCCTCCAACTCTGCCACCATCCCTTCCTTTTAAAGGATAATCTTCAGCTAAGTGGACAGCACTTCGCTCGCTCTCGTTCCCCTCTTAAGAGACCATTCGATAATCTCAGAACTCGGTCGAACACCCTGCACAGGAGGGAGGGGGCGGATGGGTCGACTAGCCCAGAATGGAAGCCCGGATCTGGGTCAAGACGAGGCCAGTTCCTGGTTCCTGTGGGGCTTATTGGTGGGATGGAGACAGGTCCACTGCCAAACAAATCTGGAAAGAGCTCACCACAGCAGACGGATGTGATATTTCCATCCTTCCATCTTTTCTGTTTTCTCTCTTCAAGTCTGGTTGATCCACAAACAAAACAAAAGAATCTTTTATCATGATTCAGGAGGAGCGAGGATATTGAAAGGGGTCGGTGAAAGGACAAGTTTAGTTTGTGCTGATGGCACAAGAATTGTGTTGCCTCCTTACTGGAGAGAAAAGAAACCCTTAGTCAGGTTACACACATGGACACAAACACACACTTACATGTTTTTTTCCCCCTCTCTGTCCTCTTCACAGGTCAGCGGGTGAATAAAGCCGCTGTCACTTTCCTTTAGGAAGCATCGGTGACAGGCAGAGGGATCACAATAAACTTCCGTACAGGAAGAGGAGATTTCTGCAAGGAAAAGGCCAGAAGGCTCAGGAACGACCCCAGGCAGCACTAGTCCGCTGGCTTAGCTAATGACAATGAAAGCAGCAGCGAGTGTGTTTGAGTGTGTCGGATCACTCAGCAACACAAGAAACAGATCTTTATTTATTTTAATTATAGTGCGGTTAATTGCAGCATTAATTACCAGTGCTGCTTTTAAACCGAAGTCGACGGTCAAAGATGGACAACTAAAATTTAGACATTGAATTTTTAATGAATTAGAACTGAAACTGTTGTTTCGGTAGAAACCATCTGTTTTAATTATAGATGCTGAATTAGATGTGCAACAGGATTTGACCTCCCGATTCCCACCATGTTTCCATTCTCTGGATCTGAATGTCCTTCGGTCTGTCCGCCCCCAACCTCTTCACAACAAACTTCTCCTCCAAAGACATTACGGAAAACAAGTGAGAAATTAAATAATCTGGGTTCCTTATGCTAATCTTGCTAGCTACGGTACCTATCTGCGCTAAATTGTTAAAGGGGAGTTTTCCTCTCCACTGTCGCTACATGCTTGCTTTGTATGAGGGATTGCTGTAAAGTCACTGACACAACAAGTCAGTGACTCGATGCAATCTGCTGGATTTCCTAAGTTATAAAACTTTTCACTAACTGGTATAAGGAACAGAACTTATTGCACTGATAAGTAGGTTAAATTGCAATTTTTACTTTGTAAAGTGCTTTGAGACGACTCTTCTTGGGATTTGGTGCAAAAAAAAAAACTTAATTGAATTGAAGACCTACACTGCAAAAAATATTTGCAAGAAAGTAAATAAAGCCTGTTTTAGACATTTTAGCAGCAGCTGTATTTACATAGCTCTTCGAAATAAACATTATCAAATCATGTCAAGTACAAACAGCAACTTCATAAAACTAATGGCATTAATTAAAACTATTAAAAAACCTAAAATTAATGTCATTATCTCATTTTTAGTCTCCAAATAGAAAAATTCTGCAAAAACAGTTGAAACAAAGTAAAAAAAAATTAAATACGATCAATATTTCCTTGTTTTGAGTAAAATTAGCAAAAAATCACTAGAATTCTTAAAACTAGCAAATAAATCTAACATTTCATTCATTCTTTCTAGACAAAAAATCAGATAAAATGTCTAAAAACAAGATTTATCACTTTCTTGAAAGTCTATTTTTGCAGTGTAGAGACATTTATATCAGCAGAAGAAACCAGATGGTGTTGCTCTCTGTTCTAACATTGGATTGCTACCTGAACATGTGCCACTGCAGCTCATTTATAGTCAGGTTAGGTCATGCTTCAGGCGTGGAGTTAAGGTGTGGCTGTCACTCCAAGTGTCTGCATGTGTGTGAGTGAATGGGAGTTAACTTGCATGCATCCCTGACTGGATTATTACCTTTTCCCCTGCTTGTATCTCTTAACCCTGAAGATTATTTTTAGTTACTGCCACAAATTTATTTCCCAGATTTCCCAAACTCTCGTGAGTGAGAGCCTAACATTTTTTCAGTGACACAAAACGACACGTCTCACCGTTCTTGACGTCAGACAGCTTCTCTGGTGGATGCACACAGGCACACAAAGGGTTGGGGAGAGCTTATGACCCATGTGAGAACATGTGCACGTCCTCATGCAAATACGTGTTTGCATTCGCTCATGCATTTATGTGCATGTTCTGAACTTGACTAAACAAGCAGTTGTGTTGTGAATTCAAATTCAAAACACGCTTTTCACAATAAAACATGCTGCTGCTGTGTCAGCGAACCAAGACTAAATACGTAAAAATACTTCATATTTCATTTCAGAGGAAGTAATTATAGGACTGGACGTGTGCCAGTTAATACAAACCAGAATATTTTTTCCAGACTGGGTTTAGTCTGTAATGAGACCTTGAAGTGGAGTTCCAAGAACCAAATGCAGCAAGTATTGTTTTCTTAGTTTCTCCCTCTGCAGCAGTAAAACTTAACTCTTCACCCGTGCTTTGTTCCTTTTAATCTGTCCGTCTTCTCTTATATTGTTTTATTTCCAGAAATATTTCACCTTTTTTTCAGAGGGTCATGGTGTAAAGGTGCTCCTCCTCGGCCAAAGTCAGCACACCCTGAGGTAAATGGAATGGAGGGATCTGATTGGTCCAGAACACCTGTGCCAAGCAGGCACACGACAGGATGAGGGCGTTGGCATCCTCCTGGTAACCACTCCCTTCCTGCTGTTTTGCTGTTCTCCTCTTCACATTTTTTTGTGTCTCTTTCTCTCATCCCTCTCTTAGAGCAGGAAGTCATTTCAGACAGGGGGGGGGGGGGTTAAATGATGATGAGAGTGTGACTCCAAACTAGCTGGTTCCTGCTGTAAACCCAGTGCAGCAGCTCTAACTCCTATAGATGTAAGTCAGGCTGAAGAGGAGGAGGGTAAATGATGTGATGGGGGCAGATGAGGGCATCCAGAGGAGGGGGTGGTCTTCTCAAAGGTCATGCTCGGAGGGCGTCGGGCAGCACGAGAGGCAGGATGTTATGGTTTATTCAGCCCAGGAGTGGGGGCGACGTGGACAAGGTGCGCCTTGCCCTCAGCACCATCCTCAACGTGATTTATTGCAGCGCTGGCAGACGCTTCTGTCCACGGGGAAGTCTTTGAAAATGCCGCAAGTGTGTGTACATGTGTGCATAAAAGTGAGCACGGTGTATAGAGTATATTCTCTCTCTCTCTCTGTGTGTGTGTGTGTGTGTGTGGCTGCTGACCTGTGGCTGAGGCTTGTTCGTGCACGGCCCAGCAGAGGATGAATTGTGTAGCTACTCTGATTAATTACAAGTGACACATATACATTAAACACCTCACTCCTAATGGTGAGGTACAGAAGTGTGACTAATACATCAGTGGAATCATGTTTCCAATATAGTTTAATTCTGCAGAAAATGCACATAAAATAATGAATTTTTCTCCTTTATTACATCAAATGTTCAAAAACACCACACAGTGATATTGGTTGTATCTCTGTGTTGCATCATCTCACCCAAAAACACTCAGACCCAGTGGCGCCCCAAGAAAATTTCATTGAGGGGGCCAGTGATGATTTTGGGGGGTGGCAGATCAATTTATTTTTTGTAGTAACTCTGGGAGCATTTAGCCTGTCACATTGAATGTTCGTGTTTTGTTTTTAATTTAAAAACAACATGCATCCAACACATTGACCCAAATTTTGAGGAAAAACTAAAATTTCAGAAAAAAAGACAAAATTTCATACCGTCATTTTAATTATTGTTTCCAAATGAGCATTTTAGAACAGCTTAAGCAGCCGGTTTAACCAAAAACATCCACAAAAGCTATTGATGTTAATAAATGTTTTGAAAATGGTGAGGCTCAGCAACACGATTTATGATTTATTTGTTCAAAAAGTCAAAATTGTCTTTATTGCTTTACATGAAGAAAATTAATGTACATTTTGTGTGAACATGAAAATAATTTAGTGGGGGATTCTTCCCTGGGGGGGCAATGGGGTGGCCAGCAATTTTCCAGGTGCGGCCTGGCCACCCCTTGGGGGCACCACTGCTCAAAATGTAGTATCTGCGTTTTTCTGATAGCATGTTAATAATAAAGGTTGTTTTTGAGGTTTGAGGTCAATATTTCCAATAAATGCACATCTCATAATGCTTGCAGCATGTATGGAGACATACTCTAGTTTGGCTTTTTACCTCATAAAGTATGCTATTCAGGATTCACTAGATGTCAAGATTTACTTTGCTGTGTGTCCTCAGACTCCACTGACCTAATTCAGATAATTACATTATTACGTCATCAAAGTTTTGCTAAGTTCATCTAAAGCATGTTAATCAGTCATCATTTTTAAAAAAGACACATTGAAGCAGGAAAGTAGCTAAAACATGTCGGATTGGGAAATATCAGTCTGAGGCGTCCCAATAACACAAGATGAGCTGAACTTTGAACTCTGATCTTGTCCCGGGCTGGATGGATCCCCTCTGTTGGAGCCTGAAACGGTTTTATCTATGAAAATAATATCTGCTTAAATTAGCTTGATGCTAAAGATGTTAGATCTATTAAAGCCTTGCATTGTCTTTAATTATGGATCCAAAATATATTGAAAAAGTAATTCTGCATGGATTTTTCCTCCTTGTACACATTTTCTTGAACTTTAATAAACTGCTTCTGTGCACACGATCAATTTCCTGCATGAAATACACCAGAAAAAAGGTAAAATATTAATTTGCATGAAAAAGTAAAATTATAATTGTATCATGAAATAACTGCTTAGATGCATTTGCATACCAACTGATCAATTTCAATCATTTTTTTAACAATATGTATAGAAATATTAAAAATATTTAAATAAAATTGCATTTACAATTAAAGTAGCCTTGAAATAATCCAAACACAGTGAAAAATCTAATCTATCTGTTTTCAGTCTCAAACAGTGAAACGATAATAAATAGCTTTCAGTTTGACAGATGAGTAATTTTCAATTAGCGCACGACCAGGGAGCGACACACTCCTTGGTCTGGATGTCTGTGATTTCTATGTGTGTGTGTGTGTGTGTGTGTGTGTGTGTGTGTGTGTGTTTGGAAGCCAATTATAACTCTTAGCCTCCTCCTGACCTCCCCTGAGGCAGCCGGTCTCCTCTGATGTGAAAGGTCAGCGAGATGTCACCAGAGAAAGGCCGCTCTTATGGGTTAACCCTCCACGCTGCAGGTCAGAGGTCACGCAGATACACAAACCAGACAAGAAGGTGCCAACAGGTACAACAAGTGTGAACATCCAGCCTACGGGAGACTGTTGCTAAACTTAAATGTGCTAAGAGAAGCACTTTAAAGCTACTTAAGCTCTAACATCATCTATATGTGCAGACGTGAAGACTCAATAATTCATTTTAAACGTCCTTTAAAGAAAGCGTTGTGTGTCAGATTGAATATACGTGCCCCTGTTAACAAGCTATTAGCCTATAAACTCATTAACCTGGGTTTTATTTGAAGCCCCCTGCCCACGTCCATCACAGCCCTAATGTGTTTTCCGTCAGCGATTTTTCCCCCTCCTCCCTTTTCAGATTTAATTTAGCCACTCTTTGATTTTATGACTCGCCTCTGTTATTGTAGGATATCTTCTCCTTTCCTTGTAATTTTATTTTATGACATGGAGTGAGTGGAGTACAATGTGCCCCCTGGGGAGGACCACTTACGTCCACGCCAACAAATATAATTACCGCTGATCAGAGGAGTGAAAACAGACCGCCGCTTATCTGCCGCAGCACTTGGCTCTTTTTTTTTCCACCAACATATTCAGAGGGATGATAGCTACGGAAATCTAGAGAGGTGATGAGCTTACAGGGAGAGTCGGTCTGAACTTTAGTATTCTACCTGTGTGTGTTTTTAATAACTCCAAAGAAGTAATAATTGTTCAAACTTATTTAAAGGGGACACGTTATGACTTTTTCTTAAGTTATAATAGCTCTATATGGTCCATAAAAAACATATTTTTGAAGTTTTTTGCAGAAAATTCCTCTCACATAAACTGATTTCAGGAGTTTTACTGTTTACATTTTCAGTACCTTCCAGAATGAGCCGTTTCAGGGCTCTGTCACTTTAAGAAAACAAGCTGCAGCTGGCCACGCCCACTTCTCCCCACTCAGGCTGCTATAAGCTGAGAAGCTCTGTTATACAGAAGGGCCTCAGAGTAGAGCCGCTACTTCTCCAGGTGGGAGGTGGTTCTATAATTTTCCCGTTTGTGACATCACAAAAGGGGACTTTTAGAAATGGCTTGTTTTAGGCACATAAGACACTAACAGAAAAAGGAGGGATATTTTTTTTCATTTGAAGCATTTATAAAGGCAGTAGAGACCCATCTGGCAGCACATAAATGGTGAGTTTTGCATAATATGTTCCTGTTAATATTTGGAGTTATCCCTTCCAAGATGGCCACCACAGATCACCAACACTAGCAAACACAAAATAGCTGTAACTCTGTCAGTTTCACAGATATTAAATTTAAGTTTGGTTTGTTAGTAGCTTAAAGTTATTTACAACAAAAACTCTAATTGGTGTGATAACGTTAAATATTTGACGAAACTGCTATAATTATTCAGGAGTATTGGGACCAGTGAGAAGAACAAAGGAGAGGTTCAAGGGTCAAAATGTTGAGGAAAAAAGTTTTTAAAAATTCTAACCAGTTGAAATATCCCTGCAAACATTCAACGTTGCATGGACGTGCATATCTATGTGTCTATATTGAGTCTGTCGATCTAGACCATATCTGTAGGACGTCCTAACTATAGGTCTTTGCACAGTGGGATTATTTCCAGAGTAAATTTCAGGAATAGCCAGAGGAAGTGAACCTTAAGTTCTTTAAAGGAGAAATCCAGAGTTTTTCTCAGAGGGCACCATCAAGAGGTGAAAAATGTATTGCGCCTTTAAGCCCCTCTCCTTAATCTGTGATTACGCCTCTTATTTGTGAACGCGCACCTCTAGCTGAGCTAAAGAGTTGAATTGCATTTGTTTACATTTAAAATTCTCACATTATGCTGTTGTTCATGTATAATTTTAAAAGACTTACTCATCCATAGGAAATGTCACCAACTCTGAATTTGTGCATCTGTCTAGATACTTCTGCAAATGCATGCATGCACTGACATGGGTATGTAAGCAGATGTCTAACACTACTGGCTATCGCTGAGTGGCGCTCAATTCAAATTGCACGAGGCTCTGCAGGATGGATTTCTAAAAAAAAAATGATCTATAATTCCTGGAAATGTGAAAACTCCAGACTACTGACAAAACCTTCCTGTCTTTTCCAATTTTGTTATTGTAACTAGAGATTATACAGATGTTTTCACTAAATTATTGGCTACTTAGGTAGCAGCATTCACACCAGAACTTCCTTCAATCCTTCAAAATAAGAGTCTCATTATGAAAAGATTTTGTTTTGCCAGAGAAACTAAAATCATGTGATGTCACTGGATAAAGTCCTTTCATGTTTACCAAGTAAAGTCCTCTGCTCCATGTTGACAGGTGAGAGTTCATAGGAGCAAAGTTACCCCCCCCCCCCCCAGTGGAGTATGTAACCCCCCTAAGAGGTGTGTGTGTGTGTGTGTGTGTGTGTGTGTGTGTGTGTGTGTGTGTGTGTGTGTGTGTGTGTCAGACAGAGGCAGAGATAAACAGGGAGAGTTGCTGAGGGGGCTCTTTGACTTTGAGCGCACATAAGCCCTTATTTCATGGTGCCATTGTTTGTTTTAAGGACGTCAGGCTTAATACAGTTCCAGGCGATTTCCCAGCATGTCTGTCCGCCACAAGCACCTCCAAGGCGCAGCGTGTGTGTGCGTGACGTGCGCGTGCGCTCTCACGTGTGAGCGTGCCCTTCGTTCCAGTTGACTTTGACCTGACTCCTGTCACAGAAACTTGGAATCTTTCATCGTTATTGTTTGCAAGACACAACCTTAAAAACTCTTTTTTCCTCTACATGAGTATAGAATACGTGGACTAATTATGTTCTGTGCTTTTAATTAAATGACTGCATCCTTATCAGCCCCACTGTTCATTTAATTACCCATTAGTTCATGCTTATTTTTTCTTCTTTTTCAAAATAAAATTTTAAAAATCATATTTTAAACGTGTTTGAGATATTTAAACAGAAATTATGGAAACATGTCAAATTAATGATGTTTCCTTCAATGGCTGATTGCCATTCTGCAGGTTTATTTGACCTGCTCTCCTATTGCGTTGTTTGTTTTTAGATCTTGCATGATGTTCTGCAGCATTCATGCAAATAGCATATTTGAATTTGAGAGTGTGTTCATTCAGTGGACTGCCATAAAACAGGCCACATGGATGACCCCCTCCCCTCGCCACACTCACACACCCTCCCATCTTTTTTTTCCTCTTACACACACACACCCATATAAACATGGCCACCAAAATCACTACTTGTAGCCTAGAAAGAGGGATGTGGGTCATGTGGGTCCACAATCTGCCATCATAATAAAAAATATCATGTTGTTTTACTGCACCCAAACCAAACAGAAGTTTCTCATGTTCCCTTTTTTTATCCTCCTCCAGCATCATCATCCTCAGCATGGATAGCTGAATACATTAAGTCCTGGACACGAGGCCCAACGAGGACTTCAGACTCCTACTCACTTATTACACTCAGATCCTCTCCTCCTCTCTGTCCTGTCTCCTAAACCTTTTATTCAGGGACCCGGAGACCTCTCCGGAACAAAACAGCTTTTAGCGCTGCCATCACTGGGTGTGTGTGTGTGTGTTTCTGTGTGCCGCTCACTCGCTGTCATTTCTCCGAAAACTGTCTCTCTGAAAAGAAATGGAGCTGTTGTAGGAGCTCATCAAGTCATTATCTGATTAAGGTCATTTTGGAACTGCTGCTGCTGTTCAAGAGATTGTTTCCTCTCCCGAATATTACTCAGATTGTTGCATTTCCTGTCAGTTTACTCCTGTAATATCAACAAAATTAATAATAATAATAATCATAATAATAATAATTATAATAATAATAATAGTGGTTAATCTCATTTTGATTGAGGGAAAAGCGCATTTTTTCCTCCATCTTCCATATCCGCGCGCTCATTACGTGATTTACAAGTTCACAACACCTCTGGGAACAAATCCCGTTTCCACGGCCTCCCCTCTCCTGCGTGGACGCTGCTATAATAAAAATGTCACATTTAGCCATCAGCGCGCAATGGCACGGCGCATTCTCAGTGCGCAGAGGTGCGCTGCGCTCGACCCAAACGAGGAGGGGGAGGAGGTGGTGTTGGTTTGTGGTGGGAGGGGAGGGGGGGGGGGTCGAAATAAATACACGGGCTGATCCACCTGGTACGGGCCGAGATAAGAGCTGCCATCACCCGTTTCCTCTCCACCTCACCCGAGTCTTCCTTTTCCAAACACGCGTTCCTTTAATCTTCCCGGCCTGTTTTTCCAGCCTGTGTGCGCACCGCGACGGCACCCTGGGGAGCCGAGGCCAAATCGAGCCACGGACCAGTTTAGGGGAGCACGCAGGAGGGGTGGAGGGGGGACACCTGCTTTGGAAAAGCCACTCCAGACACTAAAGTTTGCTGACTTCGTTGCATTTCGTTTGTCCTATAAAAACACTTGCTTGCGGCATGGAAAAGAGACTCGCCTTTTCCTTTTTGGCACCTGACCGGGGAGGGCAGGGGGGGTGATATGGAAAATAAGATTTCTGGTTAAGTGCAGAATTCTGTTTGTGCAGGGAATTTTTAAATGACATTTTAGTTGTGGAAAAAAGAACCAAATAAACGGCAGAAAAACAAGAAAAAAGTCCCTAAATGCCTTAAAAATAACTGGAAATGCGCGAGTTCTATTGGAAACAACGTAATAATTAAAATAAAAATGTGTTTAATGCATTGCACTTTTTTCTCTATGTGTGAAAATTAAAGGTGATTAAGACTGATAGCTGTGAGCGCACACCAAGGCTGAAAATATATTATTTTCATGCGTAAAAATGACTTTTTTGGTTTAAGAAAAATCTTTAAATGCCCCCATGTTCAGAAACGTGTAGTTAAAATCAACTGTTGTCAGTTTATAGAGTTAAAACACTTATTTAACTGCGTACAGCACAAGCCGTAACTAAACTATAAGCATCCAAAATTAATAAAAAAGACTAAAAATGTAAAACTCCATCAAAGAAAATCTGGATATAGCGTCACCGTCTGCATGTTTGGTGTTACAGGTGGAGAAGATGAAAAATTATCGAATGTAATTTAGTAAAAAAATATATTTTTATTCAGTTTTACTAACCAAGACTTTGGGTGACAGTGCGTTATTTTACGCGCGCATCAGGGATGTTTCGGTGGCAACAGGCTGCGGGTCCCTGCTCTTCTATCTGCTTCTCTGGGATCATCTGAATTCCAAAGCAAAGCTGCAAGCCCATGTGTTGCATTGCATGTTCATTAATCAGTTTTTTTCTTTCTTTTTTTTGCAACCAATGGGAAAACTCTGCGCGTAAAATATCTCTACATGCCACTCCGACCCTCCGACTCTCAACTGGTCGTTCCTTTGAGAATCAGACTGAATGCGTAAAATAATAAATGTACTCATTTTTACATTAAAACACTAAAACATGGAGAAATTCTAAAGTTGATCACAATTAAAATAAAATAAAACAAGACTGCGAAGTTTTATAAGTTTAATCTACAAATAGAATCAAAGCTGGAATGAAAAGTGTTTTTGTTTCAAATTTGCTTCAAATAAGAACAGAAATATGTCCGAAAACTCCCCACTTTAACAGGTTATCATCATAACATGTGGAAATATGTGTGTAAAGCTCATATTTCGTTTTAAAATTTGCATTTCCTCATATTTATTAACTTAATCACACTTATTGTTTAAAAAACATTTTCTGGAGCCAAGCAGCAATAAAACTTTGATTATTTATAAATAATAAAACACTTTTTGTATGAATTTCATCTAAGAATGATTCAATTATTAACAATAACAAAGTTTAAATGCTTTTGCCGCTGCGTAAATGTCAAAGTGCGTATCGATTCTTACTCGCGTGCTCGGTGATTTGGGAAGAAACAGATTAGCAAGTGGGGTATTTCCTTTTTTTATCCTCCTCTCTCCCTCACTTCGCTTGCGCGATCGAGTCCCGTTCTCTGGTCAAGTTCAGTGCGTTGTTCTCTGGCCCGGACGGACGCTTCTTATTGGTAGGTTGCGACAGTTACATCACGCCTGCCCATGACGCGCACGTCTTCCTGTTTCCTTCAGCCGCGTCTTAAAGTGAATCTTAGTGGCGGAGGAGCGCTCCAGCAGCATCCAGTCCTCTCCATCCAGTGCGCCTCAGAGACGCACACGCGCAGCCGCTCTCTCTCTCCCTTTCTCTCCCGTTCTCTCTCTAGGTCTCTCGCTCTTTCGGTCCGCGGCAGGGGGAACAGAAGGAGAGACCGACGCGCAAGAGCTCCTTTCATCTAGTTTTCTCTGCTTTTTCTCCGCTTTTTTGAAATTTTATTCCAGCTTTTTTTCCTCCACGAGTTTTTGTTCCAGTACCTCCGCGGGTTTCCCCCCTTTTCGTTGCGCGTTTTCTGAGTTCAGGCGTGTTCCCCCCTTCTTCATCTAAAGGGTAAGTAACCTTGTCCTCGGATGCCTCCCTCTCTTGTTCTTGTTCTGCCTCGCCGGTGCGAGGTGGGCGGAAAATTAATAACCAAATCAAACATCGTTAACGGGCTGATTTCTCCCGGTAATCGGCGGCTACGGAGAGGATTTTAGTCGCTGCTCGGTTCCCAGCTGAACTTGGTGTGTGGTGAGTGAGCAGCCCGTGTTGTTGTGAGGATGATTTGCGAGCGTTAGCCCAGCCTTCCTCATCAGAGCACACATCAAGCCCATTTGCAACTCTGCGAACTTTCAGAAGTCTGGTTGTTAAAAATATTATTAATCATTTCAAATCTTAGCAGAAAACTCGAGTTTGGGAACTTTAGATTCAGACTTTTTTGGGATTTCTTCAGAAATGTCCTATTTCACATCATCTTCACATCCAAAAACGAACTCTTATATGAAAGAAACTTATTATTTAGCTTCTGTTTTGTTTGTTTCTGCCTCTCAAAGTCACCACCAGCTCCACTGTTCTAGTAATGAACCCCATCCTTCACTTACATCTTCAACTTCAACTCATCCTTTATTCCTTTAAACATTTAAACGTAGATTTGATGCTATAAGCTAGAAAAGGTGTTTAAAAAATCAGATCAAGTTTGTTTTGTGTGTGCTGCCTGGTGGTTTTAGATTTTTATTTTTTTATCAGAATGAATCAGAAGAGTGAGGAGGCAGAGTGAGACAGGTGCAACATCAAAATAAAAACAGGTGCTGGCGACTATTTCAGGCTCTTTGTTGAGATCCTGAAGCGATCCATGAGTTTGTAAATCCGTGTAGATGTGTTGGTTCTGGTCTGGACCCACAAGAGCTCATTAATCAAAGGGTTAATGGAGACTAAACGACTTTTATTACGTTTTTATAGCATTTGTGTTATAAAAAGTGTCATTTTCTGAAAAGTTAATTTCAAGAAAATGTGTGTGTGTGTGTGTGTGTGTGTGTGTGTCAGAGTGTAAAAAAGACAGCAGTGTGTGTGTGTGCGTGTGCACGTGTGTGTGTGTGAGGTTTAGTCTTTTCATTGCAAATGATAAAATAAAGCAATTCTTCATTAAAGGAAGCAAAAGTGAGATTTCTCTGGCTGGTCCCTGAAATGTTGCATTTAGAGAAGATGATAAATCTGTGCTTAACTTCAAATTGTGAATTTTTACCCTCAAAACTCCTCCTGCACCAGTGTTTTCACATTTAAAATCTAAAGTAACCGCTGTCCTCTGTTCTGGTCTGACTGAGGCACGGCGTCTTAAAAACCTGAAGGGAAATGAAAAGAAAAATGAAAGATTTTTCCTGCTTCGATGCTGTGAAGCAAGTGAGATTCATACAAACTTTTTTTATTTATCTGAAATAATCCAGATGGTCTTTCTGGATTCGAGCATCTGATGTGTCTCTGACTAAGACACAGTCGCTGCTTACATGGCACTATTGATGCAGACCTGTACTGACAAAACGTTTTGCTTTCAGAGGGGCATTAGGGGTTTTGTAAGAGCGCTTTAAGTTGCTCTTTGCCAGAGTTGACCCTCGTGACCTATTCATTTGAGCAGAATTAACTGCCCTTGCCAGATGAAAAGACAAACAAAAAACACAGAAGTGAGCTCATGCTGGCACCAAAATCAATAGGTTTCTTTTTTTGTGTCACTCTCCCCATTGAGGAAGATATGATGGCCGTATTGATCGGAGTAAACGGGGAATTTTAAAACTGCACAATGCGTACATGTGATTAGGAACGATGTAAAATGTTTAATATAGCACACCAGGATTTGAGACGTGTGTGTCGTGGTGTGTTAAACGTGCATTCCCTCCTCCTGTTTGCCTTTTTAATATTTTATTCTATTTGTTTGATTTTTGTCAGCTCCTTGCTCCTGTGCGGGCTCACGCTGCACAATCATGGAAATGAGGACAAGCACTTAAGTAATTATCATAATTTTATGCAGCTTTGTGTTCCGTGGGAACTGGTTCAGTGTCGCACGGCATGTAGCAGGGGACGGGATAAAATGTAGGACTTTGTCCTGGAATGTCGAGCCAAGGCCTAAATCTGACCCAATCTCGACTGTTATCTCCCCCCGTGTCGCTGATTCTTAAAGCCTCTCTACATGTAATCGTGGGCGTCCCCTTCTCCGTTTGGGAAAATCAGTAAAAATCCAAAATAATGCATTTGATCATTTTTACAATCTGATTTGAGATGATAAATGACAAGATGAGAGACTAAATAATTTTAGTGAGTTGTGCTGCTTTGTTTTGTCGCCCTTCACAGACACGCAGAGGCTTTGACCCTAGAGGACTGGGTTTGTGGGATATGGCCCAATAGCTGCAACCCGTGATGCCGGACCATGACAGCGACTCCCTCCTGAACAGACAGACCAAGCGAAGACGCGTGGACATTGGTGTGAAAAGGACCGTCGGCAGCGCAGCGTCCGCCGCAGCAGCAGCAGCAGCAACCACTGATAACATTGCTCGCACCAAAGCAGCCATTTTCAGTGCCATGAACTCTCTGAGCTCCCATTCTCACCACGGATCAGACAACGACTCCATGGAGTGCTCTGTAGTGCAGCCACATGGTGGGCCTGGCGTTGTGTCAGCCAGCGACAGTGAGTCCAAGTCAAATGTACTCCGAAAGCTACTGAAGAGAGCCAACTCATACGAGGACGCCATGATGCCCTTCCCTGGCACCACCATTATCTCTCAGCTTCTCAAGAATAACATAGCTAAAAATGGAGGAGGACACGAGAGGGGAGAACGAGTAGACAGGGGCGACAGAGGGGAAACGGGCTTCCCTGGATCAGGGCTCTCTAACGCTAGCTCAGATGTCCCACAGGAGGACGCCTGCAGCAACTCCTCCCAGGACAGCACCCCACAAGAGTGCTTGTCCCCATTTGGTCGCCCCCCTGGCATGGCCACCTTTGACATTGAGCGTCTCAACGATGAGCACATGCGTGCCAAGCGAGCCCGCGTTGAGAACATCATACGTGGCATGAGCCACTCGCCGAGCGTGGTGGTGCCCGCTGCTTCGCGCCACGAGCGTGACCACGACCTGGATGGAGAGCGGGACATGGACCTGGACTGCCCCCCTCCTCAGTCTCAGCAGCAGGCCCCCAGCAGCCCGCGGGGAGGCGAGGTGTGCGGCAGCAGTCGAGAGAACAAGCGTAAGCAGAGGCTGCCTCAGCAGCAGCAGCAGAGCTTCACTCAGCTGGTATGCCAGAGAAAGGAGCAGAAGCAGGAAGAGCGGCGACAACTCAAGCTGCAGCTGGAGGACATGCAGAAGCAGCTACGGCAGCTGCAGGAGAAGTTCTTTCAGATCTACGACTCTACTGATGACTCAGAGCACAACGACCTCCACAACGATATAGGAAACATGTCAGAGGACAGCCCGGCGAGGTCTGACAATGGTGGAGACGACCGAGGAGGAGATGACTTGCGCTCTGACAATGAGATGTCTGATCTGGATCCAGGCCATTTCCTGGACAGAGCCCGGGCGTTGCTTCATGAGCAGGCCCTGCTGGCTGATGGAGACAAGCCAAGAAGAGACGGGCTCGGCCGAAGCAAAGGACATGGTGGTCCAGGCTCCTCCATGCACGCTGAAGGTAAACAGCTCGCAGAAACGCTGAAGCAGGAACTCAATTCAGCTATGACCCAAGTGGTGGACACGGTGGTGAAGGTGTTCGCTAAGCCTCCACGCCCTACTCCTCAGCAGGCCTTTCCTCCACTTTCATTACCCCCTGAAAGATTTCCCCCTGCTGTAAACGGAGACAACCCAAACTTCCACACCGCCAACCAGAGGCTGCAGTGCTTTGGCGACGTCATCATTCCCAATCCACTGGACTCCTTTGCTAGCATGCCAGGGATTCCAGGTGCCACCAACGACCAAACAGAGGCGCTGCCTTTAGTAGTGAGGAAGACACCCAGTGAGCACCACCACCACCACCACCACCAGTCTTCAGCTGTGGGTGCCCATGGTAGTAACCACCACCCTGCCCTTCACCCATCATCGCTCTCTGCCTCCATGGGCTTCAGTCCTCCATCCTTTCGGCATCCCTTTCCACTGCCACTCATGGGCTACCCTTTCCAGCCTCCCCTTGGTGCACCCACAGGTGGTTACCCAGGGAAGGACCGTACTTCCCCTGACTCCATGGACCTGCCTCGGGAGACCACCAGTCTGAGGACCAAGATGGCATCAGGCCACCACCTGGGGCACCACCATCGCTCTTGTTCACCAGCACACCCTGGCAGCACAGCCGAGAGCCTCTCCTTGTCCCTGATCAAATCAGAGTGCAGTGATCTCCAGGACATGTCTGACATCTCACCTTACTCAGGAAGCAACGTATCCTTTACAAAAAAGTCCAAACGAGGTGTGTGAAAGACAGCTAAATGAATATCGATGTTTTAAACTCGCGTTAAACCGGTTCATACCTGTGTGAGCTAGAAAAACATGCTCGCAGGTGGTTCTGTACCCCTCAGAGACCCGTCTGAAACCATCTGAACCACAAAGAGTTAAAAATCAAATCTTTTTGAATCTGTTTGAAACTAGCCTAAGAAACTGAGAAATTGTTGATGAATCACTTTTCCTCCCACTGCTGTTCCCTTATCCATTGTTGCATTTATTTTTATACCCGTACCTCTTCCTTCTCAGAGCGCCGTACAGTCCTTTCTTCCACCTCCAAACCTAAGTGCTTTAAAAGCTTTCTTGTCGCGTATCACTCACTTGTAAAGACATTTACTGATCCAGGTTGGGTTTGAAAGGATAAGGAGAACGACGACATCTTGACCCTCGTGTTCTATAGCCCGCATTGCCGTTTAACCCCAGGTTGCCCCATTGATGCCCCGTGGATGAAGAGGGCATCCCCTATGGGAGGCTCGTATTGAATCCCCCGTGGATCCAGGACTAATAGCCGAAACAGCTTCTCTGTTTCCCTCATACCTCCTTAAGCATTCAGCACCCTCTAAGCCTTATGAAAGTTTCATTTGCGTCACATCGGTTGCCCGGCGAAGGCTTTCTCTTTGGGTCATTAGCATTAATTACGCACTTAAGAAATTAATCCGACATCTTTTTGCGTGTGTGTACTAGTTAAGCGAACTCCTTCTTGTTGCTTTAGTGTGCACCTGAGTGTCTTTGTGGGTCTTTTATGTGTGTGTGTGTGTGTGTGTGTGTGTGTGTGTGTGTGTGTGTGTGTGTGTGTGTGTGTGTGTGTGTGTGCATGTCACAAAAGGTTTGCCTGAGGACTCGGGGAAAGATGTATATTTATGATTGCCTGTGTTTTCTCTTGTGTTCCTCTTATCATCCATCGCTGTTGTAAAAAGCCCACAATCATTGTCGTTTCTTTTCTCTCCCTCTTTTTTCATTTCATAAAGATCTGTCAACAGCCCGGGGGGCCCTTCGGCTGTTGCTTGGCAGCCAAATACTTCTTTTTTTGTTTTCCCTCCCTGCAAACTCCCCCCCCTCCTCCTCTCCGTCTTTTCTTTGAAGCGGACGTTAACAGGTGTTTGCAGCGAGCTGTTTATCTTTCATTACCTCGCCTTGTCTTGTCTTCTGACCCAAGGGTGAACGCTTTCCAGAGATCCATAATCCTTTGCTTCTGCGGGCTCCCGATGGAGGGATGAAAAGAGAAAATGGAGATGGAAACATGCAGAGACTGAGAAAAAGTAAGGGGAGAAAAAAACAATCAAACAATAACCACATATGCCAGATGCTGTGGCGTTCGTTTATTAATTCAGAGCAGATTCGCTCCCCCGAACAGGAAGAAGTGACAAACCAACGTTTCTGTTTTATCTTTAACTTCTGATTCCCGCAGAAAAGTCTTGTAATAATCCGACATTTCGGAATCGTGTTACACCTGTTCCAGTTGTGTTTCTGTAGCATTTAAAGTCAGCGACAGCTTGGCAGACATTTTCCAGGGTGCGTTCAAGTTCACCAGCTCTCTTCAGAGTTTCCCGAGCAGATGGCTGCCATCAATTTTTGCATTTGTTCGGGGTCCGACTCCAAATTTTCTTGTCCTTACACCTATGAATTAGGAAGTGTGGCAGCCATTTTCCTCTCATGACTTCAGGCTTTGGGGAAGTGTTTGGAGAATGATGATATCTTGTCAGATGTGGCAGTCGGAACAGTGGGCCAGCTGGTGCGAGTGCACCATCATGACAAAATAATAGCCTCGCACGCCACCCCTAAGTCCAATCACAATTACATTTGCAAGCTGTGAGTGAATTGGGAATGAAAATGTCTAATCAGGAAGTATGAGGCTTTTAATTGGTAGCTGAAGGGAGGTGATATTGTGTTGAAGGCTGCAGAAGTAAGATTGTAATGCCCGATAAGAGGGAAGTGTTGCTAATCCTAATTGAAAAAGCAAAAACAAATTAATCTGAGTATAAGCACGCAGCTTTCACAACAACAAAAAACTCACCTATCCTTAAAGGAAAAGCCACGGTTTTCTCTCTGCTGTTACTGAGGACCCATTGTGTCTCCTCTGCTTGGAGCAGATGGTGTGGTGTGGAAAGTGAAGTGCTGCTCTTTTGGCCGGGACTGTCAGAATAAAACCAGTCTGCCAGGGTTTCCCCCACAAGACCCTCACTGCGTCTACTTTCCTTCTCCCTCTCCCTTACCCAACCACACAAAGTAGACGGGGTCTTTAAGGAGCCAACACAGCATGGTTCAGGATTTGCTGGCTCCGCGGCGTAACCCAAAGGCCAAGGGCAATCCAATCTAGCAGCTGATGCTTTCTTCCCGCTCTCTAGTTACGGCTACATCTGGACACTTGACTGATTTTAACAATCACAGCCAGCCCTGTACATCATAACTAATGTCAAGCCATGTATTTTGTCCACTCGAGCGTAAACAGTCTTCGTGAAAACTCGTCGCTGATCATTCTTGCTTGATGTCGAACCGGCCCGCCCGCCCCCCTCCTCTCCTGTTCCCTTTTCAATGTCTTATCCCCCAGATTGAAATGATCAGATGTATTATACGGCCGTTAATTCACCATGGAAATGGCTTGGGCCGTTCAGTGGCGCAGATGTGTTTCAGTCTTCCCATCACCGGCCGGGTCCAAAGCCTCAGCGCCTCTCTTCTTCTCCTCCTCCTTCTTTTGCTCCTCCAAGGCTTTGGCAGTGGCTGAGAGGCTTGGGGGTGTTGGGGTAGGGGTGGAGCAGCGGGAGGAGGAGGGGGATGTAATTGAAGGCTGGAACCATGCTATCCCTCAAGGTGCCCCCAACAGCCCATCTCCATCCTGTCCGCTGTTCAGTCCAGGAGATCCATTAGGAAGACAAGACCTCTAACGCGTACTTGTATACCTGAAGGCTTCCCAGATCAGTGTGTGGGATCTCCTGCACCTTGTTTTGTCACCGCCAGAATCAGACAGTCATATTCAGGCTTGGCATGTGTTGTCGCCAAGCCATTAGGCCTTCTTGCCCGTCACTGGCGTTAACTGCTGTCTTTGTCTGTGATATGCAAATGTCTCCTTTTTTCTTCCTCCTTTTTTTGGGTGGAGGTTAGCGCAGGGTGTAGGCAAAGGCGTTTGCTCACTTTGACTGTGAAATGAGCCTCCTTATGTAAAAGCGTCGGCTGTACTGCTGGCCAGCGTTTTATTTACCGTGACACTCGCACACCTGATACGGGCGATGCCAAATGCAAGCAAATGGCTTCGCTCATCATCTTCAGCTCACCCCTTTCAGAAACTGTGTTTGTGTTTTCAAGAAAATTTGGTTACCGTTCATCCCAGTGCCTTTCTCGTCCCTTGTTTACTCTGTCATTAGCTGGCAGACAAATGTTTGCAATGTACCTGTGTTTGATTGATGGTGCAGATGCAGAAACTTGTTAATGTCCTTAATAGCACGTGTTCCCAGATCCAAGAAGGTCTCTCTCCCAATCACCTGAAGAAGGCCAAGCTCATGTTTTTCTACACCCGCTACCCGAGCTCCAACATGCTAAAGATGTTTTTCTCAGACGTTAAGGTGAGTTTTATTCAGCCTTTTTATCTCTGTTCACACCTAGCCAGGTATCACGCAAAATGAAGGTATTTTTCTGTCATCCGATTCTTTAATGATTCTTTCAAAAACTCTAACCCTAACCCTAACTCTAACCCTAACCCTAACTCTAACCCTAACCCTAGCCAACGTAGAGATTTGCGATTTCTCTGTTGTCAGCAGTTGCTTGTTGATGTAAATAATCAAAGTTTTAGGCTTCGTAACATCTATGCTCACGACAAAACGGCTCAGACATCTCATGTGTGACTTGTGTTGTACAAGCTCAGTTACTGCTCTAAAACAGTGGTTCCCAACCTTTTTCCAAAAGGACCAGTGTCTAAGACAAGTCAGGACCCCCCAACCCTAACTCCGACCCACATACACACATTAAAAGTGATTAATTACAAAGTTTATACTAATATAATCTTAGTAACCGCACAACCTCAGCACTGACTAAATTGTGGGGACCCCCTGGAATCTTGTGGTCCCCTTTGGGGGGTCACGGACCCCAGATTGGGAACCACTGCTCTAGAAGACCACAGGCGATGGACGATTATTACCCACTACTAGTGCTGGGTATTGTGGCCAATTTCCTAAATCGATTCGATTTTGATTCATAAGGCTCTGAATAAATGAATCACGATTTGATTCAATTTGATTCGACTCAATTCAGTCTGGTCTTCATTATTCATTGTCGCTACTGCGTGTTTCTCTTGATATGTGCATTTAGCGTCTTTTTACGTTGTTCTCATTTAGCAGCTTTTTGTTAAAATTGGGTGTTGCTGAGGTAGAAAACGACGTTTCTATCGTTTAGACGAGCTCCTTCCCGTTAAGTAGATGTGCAGTTTGTATATATCGGTACACATTAAGCATGTTTTTGGAACAAATCTATACCCGGAAGTGCCTGCAGGTCCGGTCCCTGGTCAGTCTGGTTCAAGGGGAAAAATCGATCTTAGGCCTAATTAATCGATTTTGCAAAATTGATATGAAATCGATCCAAAATCGATTTTTTTACCCAGCCCTGCCCACCACCTAGTTATTCCACATCCAAGGAATGTTTTTTAGCAAAGACTCTGGTGATTTGGGTATTTACTGCCCCCTACAGGCTTGGCATGCCTACAAATGTGCTTAACAATGTTTTACCTAGATGGACAGGGGAGGATATTCGGTTCTACAAAAGCCCCGCTACGTGTGTACATGTCCCTACATATAACTGCTTGGTGTTTTTACAATATACATGTTGGTAGATGCTGTTGTTCTGTGTTTGGCGTATTTTCTTCCTAGTATTTAGTCAACGCACACAATGTTTAAAGAAAAAGGGAAGTTTGATTTATAAATTGCTTTGTGCCAAGCTTCAGTTGCAGCGAACAATGTGCACTTGTCCATCTTAAAAGGAGGTCCTTCTGCTCACTAAATTATGGTTTTATGCAAAACATGAAAGAAGAGGAAGTTGAATGGGTCTACGTGAGGGAGCTGGAGAGGCTGTGAGGATAAAGAGAAGGATGAGGAATGGAGGGGTAGAGAGGGCAGAGAGGAGGCTGGAGGTGGAGGAGTGGCTCTGCGAGCAGGTGGAGGGACCATGGTTAGATAGTTGGATAGAGGGAGGGGCCAAAGGGAGAGAGTTGCAGGATGAGCTCCAAAGAGAGTTTAATGAAGGAAAATTTGGGAAACAAAGCACAATATGAAAGCTGCACAATCGCCGTTGTGGTGCACATAATTTAATTTGGTCATGTTGTTGGTTTTGTGTGTTTGTGTTCGTGTGTGTGTGTGTATGTGTGTGTGTTTTGAGTCTTGGACCATACAAGGGGTAAATACTGCGACAGATCCAGGCCATCTTATTCAAATCAGAAGATAAAGGTTTCCCTTTCTACCAGCTGCCCTCTTTTCTATGCCATCACCAACAAGCGCCGATCTCACGTGACTTTCACCGGGAATGTCATTGGTCTCGATAATAAAGAGGCAAGAAGGCCGCTTTAGATGTTGATGCTTGAAAAAAAATGACAGGATTCCACCGATCTGACATTTTCTTGATCAGATCATAGATTAATCGTTCCCATGAAGGTGGCCCCGCCATGGAAAAAAAGCCTAAATAAGGTCGAGATCTTTAGGGGATTATGGGATGCATCAGTTTGTTTTTGTTCTCAGAAAATCACAATGGACTATAAATGAGTGTATGGGAATGGGACAATCTAATTAGATTCAGCCTGTCTTCAAACAAAAGTCTCTGAGGTTAATCAGGTCTCGACTAATCAGGTCTTAACCATCAAGAACCTAATGAACACATGAAGTGGGCTGGCCTTACAACAGGGGGACGCTGAAGCTGCTGCCCCCCCTTAAGCTTCCTCTAAGACTTTTTTTGCTGAAATGTTTTGACAGATTTGTCTTAATGCTATTGTTGGTGCTGCTAATGGACGTCCATATTACCCCGCTAGCTTTAAAGCATCTCATTATTTTTGTGCACATTAAGGGTCAATAGATCAATGAGCAGATTGGATTAATTCAGTCAGTTTAAAAAGTCATCCCAAGCTGCTGCCTTTGCAAACCCGCATTTCAGAATTTCTTGTTTTTATTGGTTAATCGTTGTCTGTCAGAATTTGGGTTTTAGCTACAAGCGTTAGCATGTGGGCTATATGCGCTCTTGAGGTCAGGAGGGTTTTCTATATGTCATTCCTTCTCTTTTCTTTTTTTTTGCTGATGGCGTGGCATGGTATGTGCGCCTCGGCGGGGCCGGCGGAGAAAGAAAAGCCAGCGGCTGGATTTTGAGTCACAGCAGCAACAAAAGCCCGCTTTCCAGGGCCGCTTTTTGTGTGCAGTCAGCCAATAGACACCCAGAGATTATCTCCCACAATTCACTCCTGCGAAAAACAGGAAACGTTGGAAAGCCCTGATGACTGTGGAAGGGCTTACGACAGCGAGGGGGAGAGAGGGAGAGAAAGAGGCCCGTTCGGGCTTCTGTGTCTTTCTGCTCTCCTCTCCGCTTGTTCTGAATGCTGCTGAACACTCTGAGGTCATCGGTGTGTTTTCTGCTCCGCTGTCGATTGCTGCACTGCAGAAAGCGTTGGCTCGCCTGTGGGTTTTAATCCAAAATGCCTTTCAGCGACCCATCGCAGCCGTCCTAAAGACAAAACTACAAAACAGCCTGATGTGTGTGGGTGTGTGTGTGTGTGTGTGTGTGCACCTGAATACTTTCTGCAGGCGACTGATTCGGTTCAGACAAAGGATGCTTAAGTGTTTTCCAAATCCAGACTTAAGCATGTGTCTGTGCATCAGCGGAACATGTGAGGAAGTGTGTGTGCGCATGCCACTTTCTATCTGGTGCTGTTAGCACTAAGCGTTGACCTTTCACAGGCTCTTGAGTGTGAGTGTGAGAAACACGCTTCCACCGTCTCTCTCTCTCTGCTCTGCCTCTTAGCCACACACACACCCTTTTACACACTTAAATGCTCAAACACATAGGCCCAACACACACATTCTCCTCTCTCCTTCTCATGTCTGTGCTGGCTGACCCCTGCCAGCTCTGATTAAGGAGCTGCAGTGATGTGCTCCTTTGAACCGATTCCCTCCTCTTACACAGAACACACTCGTCCACAGCTGCTATCAGGGGGTCTCTGTGCCCCACCAGCAGCTTAATGAACCAAGACTGCTGGAAGCTGACGGGGAACTTGCCAAAATGTAATCCCTGAGCATTAGGAGTCGAGTTAAGTTCCATAAAATGTAACGATCGCTCAGTTTGTGCATGTGTGTGTTTCTGATTAAATCACAGCACACCTGCACGGGCTCTAATGCATCTTCCTCCAAGCTGTCGGCATAATAAAGTCGTCTTTGTCCAAAGTGACAAATGTATTGTGTCACTCTGGTGCCGTGACACCAAAGGTCTCTCTCATGAGCGATGGCAACTTTCACCGGCTTTAATCTCACGATGTATTGCTCACGCGCGCGTAAGAGCACGGATAAACGCCACGTCTCAGTCGGGCTTTGGGTCACAGAAGAAAGTTGAGTGAAACGCTGTTTGTCACACTTCAGCTGGCGTTCGTGTGTGTGTGTGTGTGTGTGTGTGTGTGTGTGTGTGTGTGTGTGTGTGTGTGTTTAAGAATACCCCTGTCCTGCCAACGTATTTGTAAGTGTCAGTAGTTTGTTTGTTTGACACTCCGATGTCACAACCCCAGCTTGCTGACTGCTCACGTTCCGACCCCCCTCCTACCCCCCCACGCACCGCCGCCACCACCAGCGAAACACCATTGTCTGACGACGCTGACCTGCACCCATCCTCCCCCCTCCTCCTCTTTTTTCCCCCATTTATGCTCACACTGCACTTTGGGACACACACACACACCTGCCAAACATCAGACTTATTCTTTTTCCACTCCACCGTTATCTCACCTACTGATCATTCCAGAAGAACAACTTTTATTTACTCGTCTTAGTCCAACTGTTTTCCTCTGATTCAACAACCTGACACACACACACACACACTCTTCCTGATCTCGACAGACACTTGTGAAGATGGGTGGGAGCGAAGTGTGTGTGTTGCCAAACAATAGCCAGGGTCTAATCTCCATGTCAGGATCACTCTGCCTCCCCCGGCGACTAGTGCGTTCAGTTTTTAGGGGAGGGGGTGTCGTTGAGGAGAAAATTAAAAAGTTATTCTAAAACTGAGCACAGAACGTCTCCATCTGGAGGAACGGATGTGAGAGTCTGAATCAAAAGGGCCCAAGCCCAAAAGGTTTGCTGACTTTTCCTCTTGAATTCACCCGAGCAGCAGAGATCAGCTAGCCGCCGCCTCATCCCTCTCGTCTTATTTTGCTCTTTTCCGTCTTCTCCTTCCTCCCCGTGTGGGAGGTGAGCGGAGAAGAGGGAGGAGGATCAGGGTGTAATTGGTGAACGGGGTTAAGTACATGTTTGAGCCCCCTGCGGGCCGGGGCGCTTCAGATGATGACTTAATCGTTTTTCTGGTCAATTATGTGTTTGCGGTCTCACCCCCCCCCCCTCCTCCCCCCTTCTCCCTCTCTCTTCCACCTCTCCCTCCACTCTCAGGGTTATGATAGGAGGGAGGTCTGTTCCCAGTAGGGGAGATAAACCACACACACACACACACACACACACTTTCTTTCTTCCACAGCCAACCTCCCCGCTTTGCTGTCTTACTTAATATCTCTATCATCGTCCCTCACTCAACAACCTGTGTTCTCTGTTCCGCTCCTCTTCATCTCCGACCGCCTCCTCCCACCTTACCTCACGCCTCGGCTCCCTGATATAAAAATGCCCTTCATTCACACTCAAATCCTGTGGCTAAATAAGGTTCAGACGTCTCATTCTTCTCTTCTTGTTTGCATAAAGCGCGCTGACAGATCCCGTTTGCTGCATTTCAGGTGATAAATGAAACTGAACTGATGCTAACCCCCCCCCCTCCCCTCCTGCCTCCGTCTCTTGCTCCAGTTTAACCGCTGCATCACCTCCCAGCTGATCAAGTGGTTCAGCAACTTCAGGGAGTTCTACTACATCCAGATGGAGAAGTTTGCCCGCCAGGCCATCAACGACGGCGTCACCGGGGCCGACGAGATGAGCGTCAGCCGGGACTGCGAGCTCTTCCGGGCCCTCAACATGCACTACAACAAGGCCAACGACTTTGAGGTAAGGCTGAGCCTTGTGAGAGACGTGAACGTGGCCCAAATGAGAGAAAAGGAAATTTCACCTGATACTTGGTGAATCAGATGGGTCGTGTGACACCGTCTCACCGTGTCCTCTGTGACATTACCGTCTCTGCTGACTTCAAGTCTTCCACACTTCCTGTGATGCTTTACGTTGATGCATATTTCTGTTCAGAGCAAAATTACCCTCATAGGGAATAATGATAATCCATAAACACCATTAATGAGCAGCTAGAGCAGGAAAATTCCGCAGATGTTATGTTGAGGGTGGATGATGCTCAAATCATAAACTCAGAGTCTTAAGGGGAGGAGTCTCTGCAACCATCGCATGAGATTTTAGCTCAATAGATGGAAAATTGACCCATTTCAGCCAAAAGTTGGTCATTTGTGCATCCAGAGGTTACTTCCTGTGAATTTCTAGCAGACACTCACACACATAGACAGACACGTAGAGAGAATTCAGCAAAAACATTATAATCCAAACAAAATTTAATGAGAAAAACATCAAAATTCTAAGTTTACTTGTAAATTTACATCTCTATTATTAACCTATTTACTCTTTATTAGAGTCGTTTTAATTAAAAGCCTTTATCTGAGTTTTTTCTTTATGACACTACTTGTTTATAAAAATTTTTATCTATTTTAAATACATGAACATAAAAAACAATCAGAAGTGTAAATTCTGGGAAGTTTATGCTAACAGAGATGTGAGGAAGTACCGACGTCTCGCTTATTTCCCTTCTAGTTTGTGCGTGTCTTGTTCGTGTGTGGGTTCCTGTGTGTTGCTGTTGTTTTTGGAAAAGAGCGTTTTACTTCCCCGTCATCATTTGCCTATTATCAGCTTCCTGTGTATTGTAATCATAAATTCTCAGCAGGTAACTTCACCTTTAATACGTCTCATTTTTCACACTTCTCCTTTTCCCACCTTCTGTGTGTGTGTGTGTGTGTGTGTGTGTGTGTGTGTGTGTGTGTGTGTGTGTGTGTGTGTGTGTGTGTGTGTGTGTGTGTGTGTGTGTGTGTGTGTGTGTGTGTGTGTGTGTGTGTGTGTGTGTGTGTGTGTGTTCCAGTGCGGGTGTTTTGTTGTTGCTGCATTTCCCGGTGTCCTGTTCACCTCGAAGGGTACAGCCGTCCCTTGGACCGGCCTGGCATGCTGGCAAAGCACTTCTGCGTGTGTGTGTGCGTGTGTGTGTGTGTGTGTGTGTGTGTGTCACTTTGAGGGGGGGGAAATCTCACTGTTATCAAGGTTAAGCATCCTACTGTTTCAGTGAGAGGAAGGGGAGAGAAAGGGGGGAGGGAGATGGATAGATAGGGGATGGAGGGTGAGAGCTTGGAGACAAAAGAGAGAGAGCGATGAAGGGAGAAGGGGAAAGGGGGAACCGAGGGGGAATGGAAAGGGGAGAAAGAAGGAGAGATGACGTGCAGGAGCGAAGTGCCCTTGCGAGCAGTGGGAGTTTTGCGAGCTCTCACAATTAAAGGGCTTTACTTTCTTTTCTCTGTGTTTCCTTCTGTCTCTCTCCATCATTATTTGTCCACTGGGGCTGCTCTGTGTGCACCCAAACACACAAACACACACACACACACACACACACTTCACCACATCCATCTTCAAACCTCTTAAGGGAGGCTTTGAGAGACGCTGGCAGGCAGAGGCACTTGTATATATCAGGTCTCAATCAACTGAAAGCCCCATCAGAGGAAAAGCAAAGATTCCTTCTAATTCGCTGCTCGTAATAAGTGCGGAAATTATGATTAGTGACAGGAAAATACGTTTAAACCAGTTGGACAGCAACTCAGACGTCATTTTTTTATGTTTTATGGGTAATTCCATGAATGCACGCTTCATTTAATCATTGAATTCATCTAAAATCCAAATAAATCTATCATTTATTATCTTTATGTGCACAACTTATCCTGCTGTTCTTCAAAAATAAGAAAAATAGTGACTTGAGAACTTTTTTAATCAATTTTGTTCTCATTTGAAAATGCCTGCAGGTTTTTTAAATGTTGCAAACTGACTTTTTTAAGAAATAAAGGAACATCTGGCTCCAAAAATTGACCAATTTATGAAATATTTCTCTAAATTTACCAAATTATTTTATTCTTATAGCACTTTTTGTGCATAAAGTGCATTAAATTGTTAAATTTGAAGCTCATCTGTTCACCCTTAACTTATTTTGTGACTTTCATTTTGCAGAAATTGGAAAATAAAAGCCAAATAAATCTCATTTTAATGCTTCTGGTTGAAATAAAAGTGTCAAATGCATCTTTATGCAAACATGCGAGTAGTTCCTGCATTAAACTTCAGCAAAAGTTTGTCTTTCTGCCTCAGATGGATGGAAATCTCATGAGTGAGATGATGTCAGGCTTGTTCTGCAGAGCTGAACTCAAACTGATGAATAAGAAGTAAAAAAAACTTCATATTTTACAGTAAAACAAGCTATTAGGAAGACTTTACTGTTAAAAACACAGCCGAACAGAGGAGAGATCTCGTTCCCTTTGACAAACCCCCCTCTCCCTTTGAGGCCTAATTTTCCTGTGACACCTCAAACAAGACTGTCATTCTTCTCCTCTGAGCTCCAGGAAGTTACTGTTGAAGCGGGCTTAAGGGGAAAGGCTCATTTGCCTACATAAATGCACAAAATTTGCAAGAAGGCAGACAGAGAGGAAAAGAGTTAGCGTGGCCAGGTGAATAAGTCTTCTGTTGGCCGAGGAGCTGCACGGTGGAGGAGGGAGGGCAGGTGTTTTGCATATTAAGGTTTTTTTATTTTTATTTTTTTATTTTTTTTGCTGGGCAGGTGTCTGAGAGATACAGGAGCTGATTAGAGTTTAGCACAAGGAAAATTTGCCCAGCCATGCAAATTCCTAACCCCCTGACAAACCAACCGCCTTGGTGAGCGCTAAGACTTTGCGTGTAAGTGTGTGCATGCGTGGGTGTTATTTGTGAGTGTGTGTGCGTGCGTGCGTGCGTGCGTGTGTGTGTGTGTGTGTGTGTGTGTTTGCGAGTGCGGGGGTTGTGTGTTTTTTGCTGTTTGATGTTTGTGTGCAACTGATGTGTGCATCACACATGTGCGTGGACACACTTAGGTTTTCCGTCTTGTGAGCGTGCATGTGTGTGTGTGTGTGTGTGAGCGTGCGTGTGTGTGTGTGTGTGTGTGTGTGTGTGTGTGTGTGTGTGTGTGTGTGTGTGTGTGTGTGTGTGTGTGTGTGTGTGTGAGTCATAGAGGTAATGTGGAGATGGAAATGTACTGGTTGTGTATCAGGATGCCTCCAAGGCCCTTTTTTCTGTGGATCTCTCCCCTTTCTCTTCCTCCTCCTCTTCCTCCCCTACCTGCCTGCACCACCACTTGAAACAGGAGCCTACGCAGATTCAGCAAGCACACACACACACACACACACACACACACACACACACACACACACACACACACACACACACACACTGAGTTTTCCCTTTGCCAGACTCTGCATCATCAAAGTTCCATCCACCTTGGTGGCGTCTTTGGAATGAATATGTCCTCTGTTTCAATGATCACAAACACACACACACACACACACACACACACACACACACGTCTGTGGCCTTTCTTGTTTGATGCTAATCTGCTCTGTCACTGTGCGGCCCTAATACGCTCCCCATCTCCCTCCCAGCCTCTCTTTTGTCGCGATTGTTTCCCCTTTTTTCCTTTCATATCCCTCCTCCCTCATGTCGTCCCCTCTTCCTTCTGTTCCATCCCTCCTCTCATTCTTTCATCCTCCCTTTTTTGCATGTCTTCTGTTATTCCCTCCCTCCTCCTCGCTCACTGTTTCCCCCCCATTAGGAAGTTTTAATGGCATAATTGTCACATTCCTTCTGGCACAATGAACAGCAGCAGTAATTAAAGAGCTTGCCGTTAATTACCTAGACCCCGACTCTACTTTCCTCTTTTCTCACCACCACCACCCCCCATCCCTCCCTCTACCCCTCTTCTGATCCCTTCTCTTCTTCTCCGCTCCTCATTCACTTTGTCAGTCGTCATCAAAGTCTTCCGAAACGCACCCGGCCTCCCAAAGCCTTGACTTTGAGCGAGCGGCGCTTTCATGTGAGGACTCAAGTGAAAATTCTCACTTAGTGTCCTTTTTCTTTCTAACGTCCTCGTCTTTGAACCCCCAATGACAACACACACCATCTTTCATGCGACAGGAGTGTGTGTGACCTGCTAATGGGTCGGAGACAGAGAAGAGAGGTGAGGTCCCATAAAGAGACAGTTTTATGATGGCTCTGGGAAACTCTCAGATTTCCATAAGACAGACCAGGCCAAGTTTTCTCTGTCAGTCAGCGCTCCGCCCACCCGCGAGCGCCCGCTCACATACACACATCTTGGCATTTAAAGAGGAAGTCCATATGATCTCTATGTGAGAGGGAGGCACCGTGAAAAAGTGGTGAGAAGCCTTCGTCTGCACACACACTCGTATCGTGTGTCCTCTCTTATCAGCTGTTCTTTCTCCTATTGCAAAGATGTGTCACTGCTTTTGTCTCTCTTCCTCTTTTGTCCGTCCATCCGTCTGTCATCCCTGCGTTTTGAAATGATAATATCCGTCCGCCGACTTTATTCACGTCGATTTCATTCGTCTATTTCACCCAAAGTGACTCAATATTAGACTTGTCCTGCCTCATCGCTCTTTAAAAACTTTTTGCTGCCTTTTTCTTTGCTCTCCAGCTCTCCATCCGCTCCCAGAGCCACGGAGAGCCGAGAGCAGATGCTGTCTGTCCAACCGCCGTGCCCCATGGCATTGTGTGCTTCACCTCTCCTTCCCCCCTTGTTCCCTCGTTCCTCCTCTTCACGTCCCTCTCGGGGCTCCATTTGTTCTCCACCCAGAGAAGCTAATGTCTGTTTTCTCCTCCTCCTCCTCCTCCTGCTGCTGCCTCTCTGTCTTCCACTCCTTCACTCCATGTGCTTTTTTTCCTTTGGTTGTCTCCCCACATACAGCACCGTGTGTGTGTGTGTGTGTGTTTGCAGGGTGTCTTTGACCGGGATCTGACCTCAGGGAATTTGAGGTGAAGAGGTTAGAGCCATTTCACTGGATGCAAAAGCAAAGGCGTGGATAGAAACGTGCAGAAAGATCCAAAAAAACCGAAACACGCTCACGCACAGGTGCGCCTCTTTTACCGAACGGCTTTAGGGGTCTCTTTGAAGAGCGATTGAAGACAAAAAAGAGGTAGAAGATAGAAGGAGATAAATGAAAAGAAGAAAAAAAGCTGGCAGTATAGATTTAGGTTCAGACCTGCCAAAAATACAACCAATACAATTTGCCAGTGGGTTTTTTTTCTTGAGCACATGAACACACACACACCTCCCCATGCCCTCCTCTGCCTTCTCACATCACTTGTTGGTTTTATTTCTCTCTCATTAAGATGTAAGAGCCATAAACTCCCCCACAGAACATCCCACCATCAGGCATCTGCACAAAATACCAGTAAACGTTCCGTTTGACCACCTGCTGACACAAGTTTCACTAAAAGTAAAGATCAGTGAGAAAATGGCTTTAGCGTCTCAGGAACAGAGTGAAAAAGACACTGATTTGGTTTGCACGACACTCGTGAGACACGTTCCATATGTCGCCAGGTCACATGGGGCATCTGCAAACAAAGTGCTACCTTAAGCTTGGTTTATGCTTGATGCATCCGCGAAGTCTGCACGGCTCCACGTGGTCAAATGACATCATTTAAGCAACCACGCCTAAAGTTTCCGCACCGTGCACCTAGGAAAATTTCTAACTACGTGGAAAAACATGGCGGACTGGCTGTTGTGTGTTGTATGCATGCCGTAGAGCCATGTGCCGCCCCCTACAGTTTGGGAAAATATTGGCTCACAGCGAGGACGAGTCGCAGGAAGCTGCAAAAGTCGTCTTGGCCTGATTCTGTGCAGAAATGAGATGCATGTACATGCATCAAGCAAAAACCAAGCTTTAGTGCAACGTTTTTCTGCATTTTTGTCACAAAGTGTTTTATGTCTCAGTTAATTTGGTCACCAACTCCCAAAGTGTGTCTCTTTCTCGGGGTTTCGAGCTCCTGAAACCTAAAGTGACACGGGTTCTAGGTGTTAACGACCATTCTGTGAGTGTTTGAGAAGATTTTATTTAAAATCTTGCAGCCAATGCAAGGAAAATGAGAAGTCTTGCAGATATTTCGAGACATTAAAAAGTCCAGATTTAGGAGCAGCAAAGCGTGATGGGTTCTTCCCTTGGACATGCACCAAGAATACCCCGGGTAAAATCAGACATCTCCTAAACAAGAACTTGTCTAAACAGCTTAAACTCTCAGGAACGCGGGATTAGAAAGGAGAAACTGAATTGTGGTGTTTGTGTTTCTCGAATGTCTTCGTAAAATTTGGAATTAGCAGGAACGTAGCTGGAGATGCCGCTAATATCCTGGATCGTTTAGATTTATATCCAGTTCCTAATCCGCTCACTTCAGAAAGTCAACACACAAAGTCCCGCACGCGGGTCAAAGTCCACTTTCAGCCAGTTTGAAGCACACAAAGTAATTTCTTCTTTTTAAAACCATCAGTTATATGAAATAAACTTCCTTTGTGTGGAATTTCGCCGCTACTTTTGTCATTTGAAGTGTGAGAAGATCCAGGAAGAGAGTGTGAGCAGCTGCTTGTCAGTCAGCAGTGAGGGTTTATTAGGAACCCTCGGTTTGATGCAGATTGACGGTTCTTGTGTGTGTGTGTGTGCGCGTGTGTGTGTGATGTTTGGTAGTGTGTGTGCCGACTGAAGCACCAGAGGAGTGTGTGCGTGCAGCCTGGGGCAGCATGGCGTCTCTAAAACATTAAGAAGGACCCTCGATCCCCTCGCTCCGCGTCTTCACCTGTTCAAACACTTTACCTCGTGGTGTTCAGCGCTGCTTTGATTTTCCAGCACCGCCGCCTCCTCTTCCTCCCTTCTTCTCCCCTCTCCTCCCTCTGTCTTCCCCTCCTCCCCCCGTCCCTGGTCACCTTGTGCGGGGCAGCCTGCTCTGTGGCACAGCTGCTGATTATGTCATTATTTCTGGACCGTTTTGGTCTCCGTCCGTGTGTGTGTGAGACTAATGAAGCGTGGCAAAGGGACGCATGCCAAAATGACCAGGGTGTGCATCAGAGCTGCAGATGTGTCAGAGCACCCCCCCACCCCCTCCATTCTTGACCTGCTGGTGCCAAACTCTCCTTCCTTTCAATCCAATCTGCAGTTTATTATTTTTACCTTCTTCTCCTGCCATATTGATCCTTCACTCGCCCTTGGACTCCGTCTCTTCCATCCTTCCATCCATCTTCCAGCCTCCTACATTACTGCTTCTTAGTTTCCATCCTTTGTTTGTTTGCTAACCCTCCCACCCTCCTTCCATTCTTCCTCCACCTCCCTCCCCCTGATCTCCTCCTCTCCAGATGTCCTGTTCCTATCTTCCAGACTCCCTTGCTCCTTTCTTTCCCTTCTGCCTCCTGCGCTCTCTGTCTCTTAAGGTTGGGTTGACTTCCTGACCTCCAGAGGCCCAGCACTCGATGACCCTGACTCCCCACCCCCAGCCTTAGCCTCGGGTGAACAGACAATGTCAGGCAATGAATTTCTAAGTTTCCAAACGAATGGTGATATCATTTATCTCATTTCTCTAAACTAAACCCCCAACTTGTTTGAGTCGGTGTCTTTGACCCCGTCCCATCCTTGACTTCCTCTTCCAGGCGCCTTGAGAAGTCCGCCATGTGACGCTAATGCTTCTCCACACAAACACACATGCACAGCCTCAAGGCTCCACGTTCTCAAGGCTATCAGTGGAGCAAGGGAGGCTGATGTTTGCTCAGCTTTGAGGCCCGTTTCCCGTCCCAACAGTCTCTGGAGCACAGACGTCACGACTTGAGAAGATGAAGGGTGTCACAGAAAACACAGAGGGTCGGGATGATGAGCGGTCCCGATCCATTAAAGATGGTTTAATCCGATCGGGGACATTTCTTTTAGCTTTAGTTAGACGGTCTTATCAGAGCAAGGCGGGACGGGTTGAGACGAGCCTGGTGAGGGGTAGGAAGAGAGGGGACATGGGTTGTGTTTGTTCAAAGTGACAGCGTGGGCCAAAGGCTTATCAAGGCCTTTGTAGATTATTGATTGGAGCAGATATGTGAGGCACAGGGCCTTGTGAGTGTGTGTGAGTGTGTGTGTTCCAGCATTTGGAAAGGTTTATTAACTAAAAAGTCATACTCCAGCGCCTCACATCCAGGTGGAAACATGTCCACTAATTCCTTCTTGTGCATTCCCAAACTAAAACGTCCACACCTTGCACACGAACCCGTAGACTGGGAAGCATGGGAAGTGTTGGAATTCCCAGGCTTGGTTGGAGTTAGGAATTAACCTGGACAGTGGAGTGGCTTGTGTTGCGTCCCTGTATTTCATCCTTCAAGGCAACAGCTTGTGAGCACACACACACACTCACACACACACAGCCTTATCTTCCAGGGTCTTGTCTTGTTTGGCTAACACTGTGCAAATAGAAGGTGCAATACATCTCCTGACAGTTCCCAAAAGCAAAAGGGGAGAAACACGCTGGTCAAACAAACAGCCAACCCTGAGTCACCAAGAGAGAGGAGATTTCTCAGGCTTTCAACAAAATGCAATCAAAGACACATACACACACACACACACTTCCACACCATGTGTGTGTGTGAAACAGTAGCTTATATAAGAGCTCGGGCCTCTGGCTACATTTTTAAACGTTTGTCTGAGCAGTCTTAAGACTCGGGCTGCTGCTGGAGCGAATAGCTCCCAGCAAGCCGTCCACAGGCTCCTATTGTCCTCCGTCATATTTTATTATCTCATCAAAAAGCAGGAAATCCGATTCCCTCTCTCTGAAAAAGAGCTTATCCGTCTGTCTCAAAGCAACCTGTCACGAGAGAGGGAGATGGAGAGAAAAGGGGAGAGAGGGGGTCGGTGTAAAGGAGTGATTAACGGCCTTGTTGCTATCAGACCCTCTTTTCTTTTCCTGGGTTTTCGTGTCTTGATTGGTGTTTATCCAGCTCAAGACAAAGGTTAGGGGGAGCAGATGCGTCACCTTCGCCGATTCTTTCATCTGTTTTCATCCTCGTCTTCCTTTTTTCAGATTGCATTACACGGTGTCGACGGTAATATCTCTTTTCATGAAAGCCTTGTTCTTTGGATGTCCTGCAACACACACAGACTCCTGTTCTCTGCACCTGATTCCCAAATCATTATGACGGAAAATCTTGAAATAATCAAGAAAATATTCAATATCCTATATTTTTGGGATATTTGGAGGGATATTTTCATGTAACCTCTCTGCAGGACGCTTTAATAAATGTTAGAGAAGTTTGTGAAAATGGCTCCAGGCCACTCTCAGTCACCTTGTTTGCCTTTTCCAGGCGTCGCCTCTCCAACACAACAGAGAAAAAAGAAAACCCTTGTCGTTCTTTGCGGCCTCCCCTCCACGTACATCTGTGTTTTAATTTTGGGCTCTGCTGAGAAGTTGTTAAAAAGCCCTATGAAATATGTATGAAGGATTGTGAGCCACGCGATTGGCCCCGTTTACGGGACAGCGGAGCAAATGAACAGCCACACTGGATAATCCCCCACAATGCCTCTGGAACAAAGGCCCAACAGCTGACCCTAGAGAGAATGATGGAGAGGGGGGAGAATGGGACTAGCTGTGGGCGGGGGCAGGTGAGGAGGGGGGGTGCACGGTTAAGTTGCACTGCTGGTCAGGAGGCAGCTTGCTCACACACACACACACACACACACACAACTCACATGTAGAGGCAAAACAAAGGCTTGTGGGACAGGAATAACTCCCTCCGTTCTGTTGTTCCACTCTCCTTAGACTCTTCTCAACCCCTCCTTCCCTCGCCATCCCTCCCCTCCCTCCCCTCCCGTCCGTTCTCTCCCTCTCGCAGTCAAGAGGATCTGAAATACCAATACCCTTTTCTCCTTGACATTGCGTTCTCCTTGCAGTCAGCGTTTTGCTGTCCTTTTATAGTCAAAACGTCAGGAGAAATTCCATGCAGGAATATTCTTAGTAATGCAGCACTCCCTGCATCTAGCGGCTAGGGCGCAGCGCTCCTTTGGCCAGTCAGCGGAGTCTTTAGGGAAAAGCAGCCACACACACACACACACACAGAGTTGCCCTCGCGTCAGGGTTATTGTGCCAGTATTTCAGAAGCGACAAGCAGCCCAAACAATGAATTATATCGACTTGTGTTCTTGGACAGGGATTTAATATTTGGGGAATTGGGTTATGAGTTTCCTCTATCGAGCTTCTTATTCATGATTCACCTTTATATTTTAGTTCCTCACACACACACACACACACCTACACACACATCGTGGCATCTTAGCATCCATTCATCACCCCTAGGGGAGTGGTGGGCTTGTCCCATGTGTGCATGAGTGTGTTGTTAGTGTAGAAAAAGCCTGTGTCCATCATGTGTGTGTGTTCCAGTGGCCACTAACCTTGCAGTGTCCTGACACTCCTGATGAGTATCTGCAGGACACTGGAGGAGAGGAGAGAGGAGAGGAGAGGAGTGCGCTCTGTCAGGCATTTGGGCAAGCTGCTGCTGCTTTATATATATAAATGTGTGTGTGACAGTAGGAGTCTGTGTGTGAGTATCAGGGGAGGCGGGCAGGGAGGCAGTCAGCATTATCCAAGCAGGTGACCCCTGAAGGCTGCATCGCCCTGAGCTCTGAGTCGAGGAAAGAGACTCAGCCAAATACACCAGGGTGGCTGTAGTGTGTGTGTGCATTTGTGTGTGTGTGTGTGTGTGTGTGTGTGTGCACGAGCTTTATGTAGAGCTCTGTCACCGTGCAGGATGTGTCATCTCCTTGGCACAAGGAGGTGTGTGCTGTGGTGTGTGTGTGCGTGCATGTATGTGTTTGTGCATGTGTGTGTGTGTGTGTGTGCATGCGTGTGTGTGTGACAGAGTGTTGGCTTGGGGGAAGGTGTCACAGATCTTTGCCAGACTAATCATCTCCGCGGTGTCGGTGAGCACTGCTGTCAGGGACACTAAAGAGGCGAGCGTGTCTCCCCGTTCCCAAAGCATTTAGTACTTCCTCTTTCGCCAGCACCTCTCTCTCTCTCTCTCTCTCTCTCTCTCTCTCTCTCCCTCTCTCTCTCCTTTGCAGTGGGAGTCATAAACATGTCACAAGTGCCGTGTCGCCGTGAGGGAAGTGGGAAAGGTGTGGGAGACCTGAGAATTCACAAGAAGCGACTTTTTCTCAGGCCGCCGCCTCGGTCAGCTTTTAAGGAAGTGCACGCTCACGGGACAGGAGATTTATGGTTTTACATCCACAGTGAAAATATCAGCGTGTTGTACAACTGTTAAAGTCACAGGGAACCAGAGCGTGCTGTCATGGGAGATGTCATCCTAAAGTCCCGTCCTTTTCTTTACCCACTTTCTCCGTTTCAGGGTCACAGCCATCAGGGTCACTGAGTTCTTGACCTTTTCTTCCTTCTCTGTGTCTGTAAAGGTCCCCGATCGGTTCCTGGAGGTGGCGGAGATCACTCTGAGAGAGTTCTTCAACGCCATCGTGGCCGGGAAAGACGTGGACCCGTCCTGGAAAAAGGCCATCTACAAGGTCATCTGCAAACTTGACAGCGAGGTCCCTGAGATCTTCAAATCCCCAAACTGTCTCCAAGAGCTTCTACACGAGTAAATGTCTCCTCCTCTTCCTCCTCGCTCGGCCCTTTGCGCTTTTTTTTGTTTGTTTTCTTTGATTTCACTGAATTTCAAAAGCATAACGTTTTTTCTTTAAACTTTAAATTGTTTTTCCTATAATTATTATTATTTTTTGAATGTATGGAGTAGCATTCCCGACCTGAAGTCTCTCTGCGACAAACAGCCTAGCTATCGTGTTCTTGTTCATCTATTATTACGGTGACTACATGTTTTGTTTTTCTAAGATTCTGAATTGAAGAGACTCTTTTTTTCTATTTTGAGGTCTTTTTGGACCGCGTGAGCCCTCGTCGGGTCGGCCCGTTTTATGATCAACACTACCTGAGTGTGTGGACGGAGTTCCTCGTCCCACCACTACAAACACAGGCAGGGTTCCTGAGACACTGTACATGCTAACACACTGTCCCCGCCTAAAGTGGACATCCAAATAAAGGACACGCACTCACACATGCACACAAAATCAAAGCCTCTAGTTTGGTTTGTGACTGGACTAAAACTGGACTTGTGGTACTGGTCTGTGGGACTTGGACTGGTTTCAGATAGCTACTGAGCTCTACTGTTTGTTTTTTTGGAGTGTATTTTCCCTCCGACTGGGACATTGTGTTTATTATTGTTTTGTTGTTTCTGGGTATTATTTGTCATTACTGCTTGCTGAAGATTGGCACTTAAAGATTTGTTTGTTCTTCGATGCCATTGCAGAAAAAAATAATAAATTATTGCTATTAATATTACTTATAATAGTACTTTTTACCCTTTTTCAATTATATTTTATGACCAATTATTTGATTTGAGCTCGTTTTTGATGGCTGGGGCCTCAGGTAACTTAGCTGGAGTTGGGTTTTAAAGGTGTGGTTCACTAAAAATAACTTTTTTTGATGATTATTTCTGATTATAATCAGTCACTGTGAGTTTTTCATGCAGGCGGAACATGAAAATAGTTTCCTACACCGATCTCCTGCTTTAGCTTCTGAAAATAGACTCTAGGATGTGAAAATCCTGACAGATCTACGTCACACTGTCACTGAACATTCGTGGACTCACCCATCTTGACTCACGACGGGGAAGTTTGTTGTTGGTTTAGCGTCCAGGAAACAGCAGAGAACGTCTCAGCTAGTAGAAGCTAACCGTTAGCATTAGCAACTCCACCACATGGCAGAACTCTTCCATAAAACATCAACGTTGCAAGTCAGTGGTTGGCAAGATGTCCAAATATCAGGAAATAAGACTCCACATCCTGCCGCGTTGTGCCACTCTCTGCTGCAGAAGACTTGTCCATGCTGATCCAAGCATTTCTGGGCTTTTTTGCCCCGAGTACGGCTTGCAAGGCATTCATTCCTACCAGAGACCACTGCAAATGCATTCATTAAGTGAACCACACCTTTAATCTAGGTAAACTTGTCCTATACCAACAGCACTGGTGCAGAGGGGAAAGGTTGCAAACATGCACAAAATGCATAAA
>SSNS01000078.1:557087-575256 GCA_006937985.1 Aphyosemion australe
AGGTCATTGTCTTCAGGTATCCATGTTTGTTCTGTGTGTCAGCAGGACCTTGGCTGCTGTATCACACAGGAGATAGTGGACTTAGCTCCTCAGTCTTAGATCAACGGCCCACTATCTCAAAGGCTGCCAGCCTTTCATAATGTTTGCCCAACGTTTGTCCCTGCTCCGGCACACAAAACGTTGACACGGTCCCCAAGGTCCCTCTCGGAGTCCCTCCTCCTTGCTCGTTATCACGCATTCAGGTTCAAGTATGTTTCCCACAGAAACACTGTTTCTATGCACTTGAGCCATTTCCAGGTTTAAAAGTGGATTTTACTCACTCCGCGCTGCAGAAATCATTTATTTTTATGAATATGGCCACACTCCGGAGCTGAATTAACCCCCTCATGCTGGGGAACTTCAGTGATGAAGATGCACCTTGTTTCGGAGCGATCCTCCTACCAGGGACCAAACATGAGCTGTCAAACCCTCTAACGCCTACTCCTAACATGACTGTGGGCTTGAAACTGAAACAGTAGAAAATGATTTGATTTTTTCTGTGGTTTCAAGCGTTTATTTTCTCTTTAATGCATTTAGAAATCAAATGTTTTGCACAAAAATGATTGGATGTTTTATTCTGTCAATGATTAGCCATGTGCTGCAGAGCCTCTGCCCACATTGGGTGTCAGTGATGGGGACACCTAGTGGCTAATTTCTGCATAAATGCCTTTTTTCTTTTTAAGTTTAGCTTGGTTCTTTTCTTCCTCCCTCACCATATTTTTTGCATCTGTTTCTGTGAAACTGGAAGATTCCACTTGGACAGATCATTATGCCCTCCTTTTCCCTCCTTCTCTCTCTGCCACGCTTGCTGGAAGGCTTCAGCGCAACTGGAGCCTCGGAGGCTCAAGAGAGGAGCCTGGGAAAGAAGGAACAAAGGGCCGTCCGTCTGCAGCAATCACCACTCTGCAACTCCTCTCTCTCTCTCCCCCGTTCATCCCTCCCTTGGTCCCCTTCTCTTCCCTCTCTTCACTGGCCAGCACCCCAAATTAAGACTTCAGACAAGAAAATGAGCTCACAAAAAAAGGGAAGGGGAGAAAAAGCGAGAGAAAGAGAGGGGAGAAGGAAGTCCATAACAAGCCAAGAGGAGCAGGGCAACAAAGCCTCTGTTGTTGGATCGCAGGGCCCCTCAGTCGCCCTGCAAGGAACTGTCACTGTGTCAACTTGGACCTCTTGTTTTGGGGAACACAAACCATAAAGAACACACAAAAACAAACACCCACAAAAGGAAATGATGTTGCAGCAGACAGCACTCTCACAGGCTTTCATATCTACAAAGAATAAACATTTTAGTCCTCAATGAACATAGAATTGAACAGAAATGTGTTTAAATTGAAAATGAAGTTTATTCTACAACAAATAAACAGGAAACCACTCCGTCGGCATCACAAACCCAGATACACACACCGAGACGCCACGCCAAGCACATGCTGATTCCTCGAATCATTACAGTCAGAGCAGGTGAGAAGACAGCCGTTGTGAATTCCCACAGCACACCTTGATTTCGTCTGCCAAGAAAAGTCAGATGGGGCAACGTAAGAAGGGAGGAACACTTAGAAATGAAAGAAAGTTGGTGTGCACCTATGAGAACGGGCTTGAAAAGGCCTAAAAAGCACATCAGGGCACCCGCGGGTGCCTGGAAGGAGTAGGCCCCAAGGGCAAACACCTGTTGTGGGGTTTTATAAGCCACACACACACACACACACAACCTGAGTTTGTTACTGTTTGTTCTTTAATCTAAATAAAAGTTTGACAAATGGATGAAAGAAATTCCTTTAAAATTAGCTTTTAATCCCAATGGAAGTAGTTAGGAGGAATGTGTGTGTGTGTGTGGGGGGGGGGGGGTGCATAACTGTACACTGGATAAGGGGTGGGGCGGGGGGATAAAAACTGAACTAGTTTGGCTTCTTCCAGTATAAACTGGGTCTTGTGGGTCCAAGACAGATGGCACTCAGGACAGAGCCAGTCAGGGCTCTCCATCACTCTCATTCTCTTTCCCTTACACACACACACACACGCGCGCGCGCACACACACACACACGTCTATTTTAATAGCCGATATTGGCATCCTTTGCCTCTTCCAGATCCCAGAGTCAAAAATCACAGCGGCCCATTATAGTTCCTTTTGACCCATTTGGCGAGACGATGGGAGCATCGAGTGAAGGATTAAACCAAAAGCAGTTTATAATCCAGTAATTCTAATGTTTTAATTACTTAGACGAACAGGAGGTGTTTGAGCAAAGGCTAATCTCTGAGACATAAGGGTGAGAGAGCAGGAGAGGGGAGGGGGAGGAGATTTGTCTTTTTCTTTGTGACAAACACACACACACACACACAGGATGCTATATTAGCAGTGTATTAGCGTTTATCACCTGTTATCAGCACAGATTAAAAGATTCACAGAGTTTATTGTAAACAGTGAAGGGGACGCCTGCAGATTAGGGGTGCAAAATCGTCACAGTAGCTGTTTTGGTCCTGGATATTTCCTGGAGCAACTTAAAAAATTAGATTTGCTGTATCTTGAGTGTTTTTTGAGTCTGAAAGCAACACTCATGGTTGTCTTTGACAGCAACCCTTCCTGTCAGTCAGACACAGGCAGCACAATGGCTTCTAAACCAAGGATGATGACCTCATGCTTGGGGTCGGTCCCTACAGAAGGGGTCTTAGCACCATTCAGCCCTGCCTTTTGTGTCTGGAGCCATTTTCCAGCGAACTATGAGTTGCATCGCAAAATCTTTCGGAGCTGGGGATGCGTGCACAGACACACAGCCCGTTAGCCAGCACACATCCCCTTTATCCACGGGCTGGAGCGCTGAGCCAGGAGTGAGCCTTAAGACAAGGAGTGACAACCGGGACAGCTGCAGGGGTTGGAAGCTAGTCTTAGTCCCCCCCCCCCGGCCCTCTACCCACCCCCCAACTCCACCAGATTGACAAGATTGACAAGTTAACAGCTAGTCTGAGCTAAGCCAAGACGAAAATAGATAACTGGCATCTTTACACAACAGCGGTCTAAAAGAACCGTAACACTACTGTTAGTTTTACAGTACAAGGTGATAGTCACATTCTACCCACAATGCATTGCCTGAATCTCCGCCATCATAAAATGTCAGGAAAACAACCATCTAATGTGAAAGTTGTTGAGGTAAGATGGGAGCGACCCTCTTTGGTCTTGATTGGACTAGCGGTTAGCTAAAACTGAGGCCGCTCCGTGAGTCTTCAACATCAAAAGCTGTGATTTATCACTTTGAGTGTGTAATCCAGGCGGGCTGTTGTCTGGAGTAAGTTTGGTTCTTTGAGGATGATTTCAGAGAGGCGGGTTAATTAGCCAGCTTCACGTGTTTACTTAGCTGCTCCGCGCTAAGCTGCTAGCACATACCAGGGCCTCCAGAAACGTTAGCATCCGCGAGGCGGAGCAGACGGCAGTCACGGTACAGTAGAGATGCTAAGATGCTCATCACCCTCACAGGTCCTTCACCCACAAGTCTCCAAGTACAAAAGAGTTCACGGGCATCCAAACAATACCCCTCCATCTCCATCAAGGGCATTCCTTGGCACAACAATAGGACCATGCACCCCCCACACACACCCCGTATTTTCCTTTCCTCCCCTCCCTCCTCATTCTCCAGCCTTTCCATCAAAGAGCATTCCAGCTCCAGAGCCCCCTAAGCCCTTCACTCTGGGCTTGTCCATGTGACGCGGCACGCAGACAGTCATCTTTAAGAATTGATTCACTCTGGTATCCAAAGCCTAGGGAGCTTGGCTGCCAAGATATCCAGCATAGGCGCCGCTCGTGGGGTCCAGGTACACGACAGCTGCTCCTGAACAATAAAGGCGAAAAATGGAAGGCACTCAGGGGGAAGATGCAGCCGTAACCTCTCTCCCTCAAGCCTGAACTGGTCACCTTGAGCCAGTTGTTGCCTGCTTACTTTCCGAGACGACCAAGGATCGGGTCCAACTCTGAGATGAGCGACAAAAGAGCGAGGCTCAGGGTGCATGAGGGAAAGAGAAATATTTATTCTTTCCTTGGAGGAAACATGGTGACAGCTGTGCAACCAAGATTGTACAATGACACATAGAAGGCCATAAATAAGACAATGGCATGTTGTTTTTTTCAGACGCATATCTGCTCAGCTGGAGGTCAAGTGAAGGAGATGGAAGCTGTCCCCTCGCACACATAAATGCACATGCTGGAGCAACCTAGGGAATGTCAAGATACCCCCGATAGAGATCACAAATCATCCGTAAGGAGACAGCAGAGATATTACTTCTCTTCAAGTGTTTCCATAAACTCCAGTATGCAAAAAGGCCGGGGAAGCAGCATCAGTCTTCACGCAGGTCCTGACCCTTAAAGATACAGTGATGTATGATCAAACAATCCATCATAAATAAAAATAAGCAATGAAATTAAAGAAGGCTGCAGAAACATTCCAGCTCAACTGCTGCAGGTACAAAAAGGGACCAAGGAGACATTGATCCCTCCATCTTTCCTGTAAGTTAAGGAGCGCAGCGAAGGCGAGGGAAGAGAGAGGAAGTAAAAGACAACAAAAGGAAGACAGACGGACAAGGGCAGAGGGGAACTTGGCATAATCAGTCTTCCTGTTCGAGCGGAAAGGCAGGAGAGGAAAAGCAAGAGCGAGGGTAAGCTGGGGAGAGTGGGGAATTTACCAAAGCAGCTCTGGAGGGCCCTCATTACGATATTAAACAAGATTTAATAAGTGAGAGTGATTTGATGAGGTGATTATCCTGGCCCATTAATCAAGCAGGCTTCTAGCCTCGCCGTAATATGGCCCATCTTTCTGCCCGTACCAAAGCCTCTTTAGATGCTGAGCTCCTTACTGCACTAACACCGCTTCAGAAACAACACCCGGCCGCTACAAAGAGAGAGAGAGAGAGCGGGAGAGAGAGAGGGGAAAAAAGAGGCGTACTACATCCCGTCTCTCAGGCCTGAAGGTATTTTGGAGGCTCACTCATGCCTCCACCTCCCCGTCCGCTCTTCTGGTGCATCTGATAAATTGAACTCCTTAACATCTGGGTCAGAAAGTAAAGTCTTATCAGAGGCAGCTAAGAGTGATAACTGGTGATGGGAGGAAAAAAGCATCTGTTGGCTTAGGGCTTTGGTTGGAGAACAGAAGGAAGTTGAACAGACTCCACTGGATTGTTGAGCTTTGGGAGGCAGGGACTACACGTGTGTGTGTGTGTGTGTGCGTGCGTGCGTGCGTGCGTGTGTGTTGGTTGATTCGTGGAATGCTTTTCAGGGGAAACGTAAAACCAAGACTTGCATCACTTCACGAGAGGATGGACACCATTGAAGAGAGGATTTCTAGTATCGTTACGTTTGTTATGATTTCTCAAAAATAAAACATTTCAACCAGTATTTGAATCATTAATTTTCTAACTTCAAATTTATTTGAGAAGTAAAGATTTGGTAAATAACTTCCCAATCAATTATCTAAAATGTTAATCACAGTGGTGATTAGCGGCTTTTCTCCTGGCTTGAGGAAGTCTCTCTGTGGTCTTCTTGCATTTTCTCTCTGACATCAGAGATGCACCAACAGGTGAAAGATCTCAGCAGGTAAAAACTCCAGTGACACTTGCATCCCATACAAATAAAAACATTCTTTTTTAAGCAACTTGCTTCGGCTGTATGGTCATGATTAGAGATGCGCTGATTCTGGTTTTCAGGACCAATACCAGTTTCTGATTTTTGACCAGATCTGAACACTTGATACCAATTTTGGCTTTTTACAACGGATCTCAAGTGTGATGATTAAAATAATGAACTTTTTCAAAAAAACAAATGAAAACATGAAAACTATGAATCGGATCAGGTGGCTTTTTAGTGCATCTCCATTCACGATGGGAGGATTTTCCCTACAGTCGGTGCACTGAGAGACAGAAAGTGTGAAAAAAATACATTTTCAGATCTAATTGATGTATAAAAAATTAACACAAAACAAATCTTTAAATAACAAATTTTATTTTAAGTCTTGATGAAATTACCATTTTCTTTACTCAGAAAATGGAAGTGACAAAATAGAAAAGTAAGGAAGGAGCAGGTGTTTTAAATATGGACACATTCCATTTCTGCAGCTTCTGTGCTGGGTGCTGTGGAGATGGCAACACCAACATACCTGCCTTGAAACAAACCTCCGATGAAAAAAACTGCAGCCGATGAGTGTGAAACCTATAAATTATTAAAACAAACCATCTTAACTTTCATAATGAAAACAAAATTGAAAAGAGAGGAAATTGAGTGAGAGGGTAAGTGGAAGAACAAAGATAAGAGAGAATCTTTCAAATCTAAACGTCCATTTGGACTAAGTCAGCGTGACTAAGGAGAATCATGCAAAACAGCAACATGTTGTAGTTTTTATATTAAGATTTTTTAATCAGGGATCTAGCTCTGGTCTGGCTCCTTTTAGTTTTGAACAAAGATAACACAAATCTTTAGATTTACAAAAAAAAGGGTCATTTTTACATATAAATCTAAATAATCTCTTCATACACATACAAACTAAGTAAAATTATTCCAAAGGGGTTAGAATGAAGGCAAACTGGACTTCTTTGATTTGTTGAGGACATTTCACTACTCATCTGAGGAGTTTTGTTAATTCTGACTGGAATATGGGAGAGTCAAGATTATAAACTGTAGCTGTCTGTTGTTGCTTAATGAGCAGAAACTACCTATGAATACCTCTTCTCCCTACCTCCTGGTGAGTTGTTAGTCTCTATTGTCGTTGTATTGATTAGATGCAGGAGGGTGTGACCTAGACTGAATATAACAAAGTCCACATTCTGGACAGAGAAGATAGAAGGTTTGAGAGAGGACTAAAGGAAGCCATCTATGCCAAACGGGGAAAACCTACATTTAATAGAGGAGGAGGCCTCAAGTTTCACCTTTTCAGCACCTATAATGCAGCTCTGAATCTTATTAGCAAACAGTTTCACTCTAATGCTGTGTTCACACCGGGCGTCAAACAACGCATACTTCATGCCGTTTTTGACGCCTATATATTTTTGACGTTGACGCAGCCTGCGTTGAAGCAGCTTGCGTTGAAGCAGCTTGCTTTGACGGTTGCGTCAGCCCCACGGGGAGGGGAAGGGAGGGCAGAGCGCGTGCGCGGCTCTCTGTTGCCGGATGTTTGTAACAATGGCGGATCGTTAACGTTGAAAAAACACTCACCCGACACGCCAAGTTCTCCAGCAACCTTCCTCCAAGCAAGGTCCTTTTTATTCCGATCTCGGTAGGCGTAGCAGGTCGGGTCATACAGTTCACGCTGGTTACAAACAGCTACGATCAGTTTCTCCTCCATTGCTGAATGAATTCGCCTTCTTCCCTCGCTCTGCTGTGGCGTATCAACTCGCGCTCTGATTGGTTGACGCTTGTAAAGCGACGCAGAAAGTTCAGCTAGCTGAACTTGCTTGACGTTTGCATTGCAAGCGTTGGGCGCGTCAAAGCTTGATACTTTTCACGCTTTTCAAGCTTTGACGCAAGCGTCAAAGCTTGAAAAGCGTGTAAAGTATCAAGCTTTGACGCGCCCAACGCTCACAAAGCGACGCAGGGACGTTGAAGCAGCTCTGACGCGCCTTACCATAGACTTAACATTGAAACTTGACGCTGGCGACGCAAACGTCAAAGCCCGGTGTGAACGCAGCATAAGTCACACCCTCCTCATCTAATCAATACAACCATCCCCACACAATAGGGGCTAACAACTCCTCAATAGGTAGGGAGGAGGGGTATTCATAGGTAGTTTCTGCTCGATAAGCAACAATAAACAGCTACAGTTTATAAACTTGAGTCTCCCATATTCCAGTCAGAATTGACAAAGGCAATAAATGATGTTTAGTTGGAGAGATTGTCTAAAAGGCTCTTTTAGTGGTAAAGGTTGCAGACCGCTGGTGTAGTGGATCTAACAAAAAATACATTCTGCAGGTTTGTTGTGTTTTGAACTTGAAGTACACATTTAGTGAAAAAACATTTAAGTTTTACTGTCAGCTTGACTCATTTTTTTGCTCAAGAGCAAAATCCTAAATGTTATCTTTAAAGAAAAAAAAACTTTTACAAATATTTGGGCACAGATTTCAATCAGCATCAATCTAAGCTCCATAGGATTTTTAGAGACACTCCCAAATTTAAAACTGCAAATAGTATTTCTGATTTGTTGTCTACAGGCCTAAAAATGAGCTGTTTTATAAGCGCTTATTTGATGATATAGTGGCTTTCTTCTGCATATATTAGAGAATTTCACCTTTTTCTGAACTGAGACATCTACATTTCCTCTGTAACCCTAACCCTAACCCTTTATTAAACAACATGAGGAAAAACTAATTTTACACTTCAAAATTAATAATTTATGTTTTTTTTAATTTAAAACTACAAAAATAATTTTTCATCATAATAACTGTTTTCTCCCACTAATTTAAGAAAAAATCAGCTAAAACTTGAGAATATTGACTGAACAGATGAAAGTTAGAGCAAGCACAGACAGAGGAAGGTAAAATCTACCCATAAGTGAGGAGAGAATAGGTTTTACAAAGACAGCCAAGCCCTCCCCTAAAACATTTTAAAAGCTCAAGTGGAAGAAGATTACCTTAGAGCAGGCGTGGGACGGAGCTTTTTCTGGGAACTGCCTGAGAGTATTAATACAATAAGCACAGGAACATAATACAAGAATGTTTTTATCAACATAATCCACAGAGATGAGGCCGAACCAACCTGGAATATAATCCCAAGGAGAAGGTCTCCTGGTTATCTGTCATCAGGGACACACAGACACACACTCACGGAGACACACTCACTCACAGCCTCTTTTCGTGTCTCAAATAATCGACGGATAATCTTTGAGAGGATGTTGTCCCTTCAGTCTGAGGACCTGATCAAGGAGGCAGCGGATCACTGAGGATATCGATATTTTACATTAATTCTGACAATAAATGTTGTAATTTGATAACAGAAACATGATTCTACTTGCAACGTTGATGTTTTATCTCCACAAATAACACAAGCCTGGAGGAGTTCTGCTGTGAGCTGCTAATGCTAACTGTTAGCTTTTACTAGCCGGGACGTTGTCTGCTGTTTGCTGGACGCCAAACCAACAACAGCCTTCCCCGTTGCAAGTCAAAATCTGTGAGTTCATGACTGTTAAGTGACACTGTGATGTAGATCTGTCAGGATTTTCAAATCCTACATCTATTTTAGAAGCTAATGCAGGAGATAGGTGTAGGAGACTAGTTTCATGTTTAGCCTGCATGGAAAACTCACAGAGGCTGATTATGATCAGAAATAATCAATAAAAATGGTTTTCAGTGAAATTCACCTTTAAAATCAGGTTTTACAAATTTGCTTTTTATATATGTTAAACAGGTTATCAACTTTCCTTCAATTCACTTAAACACTAACACATTTGCAGAGGTCTCTAGTATAAATGAATGCCTTATGAGTTAATTTCTGTGGGATTAAAGCTCTGGTGCTCCTGTTTCAGGAACTAGAAGTGAGCCAGAGGAGAGGGGAGGTGAAGAAGGCACGATTTACTCTTATTTCCTGATATTCAAACATCTCCAGGGGCGTGTCCAGGGATTGGCCTGGGGTAGCACATGCCACCCTTGATATCTGACTGGCCACCCCAGGTGCCACCCCACTGAGTACCATTGACTTTTCACTGTTCACAAAAGGCTTGGAATTACAACCCCCAAAAAAGCAGGTGGCAGCATACACCTTTAACATCTTCTCCAGCCCCAGGCCAACAGAACATTTCTGTATTATTTTTATTCTTTATTATTGTTTCATGTTGACATAGTGTTAAGAACCCACTCCACTCCAGTTGGTGGCAGTAATGCACCAAGAAGTGGCTCGCTAACCACCACAAAACAGCTTGAAGAAGAAGAAATCGGTTGTGTGGAGCTCACAAATCCACTAGAATGAAAAAAATAATGATTTTGTGAGGGGTGGACCCCCCCCCCCCCCCCCCCCCCCCCCAATAAAATTAATAATTAAAAAATTTAAAATAAAATACAATAAAGGAAAAAAGCATAGCCATAGGTGCCACCCCATTTTAAATTGCCTAGACACGCCACTGAACATCTCGTCTCTGATTGGCTAACAGCAACGCGGCTCTACCACTGCCTCTGTTTGCTTTGCAACGTTGATGTTTTATCTCCAAAAATAACACAAGCCTGGAGGAGTTCTGCTGTGTGGTGGAGTTGCTAATGCTAACGGTTAGCTTCTGCTAGCCTAGATGTGCTCTGCTCTCTCCTGGACGCTAAATCAACAACAGCCTTCCCCGTCACGAGCAAAGATGAATGAGTCCATGAATGTTAATTTGACAATGTCACATGCAGTTTCCCCGTGTATTCTCTATCAGGAGCTAATGCAGGAAATAGGGGTAGAAGGCTATTTTCCCATTTAGCCTGCATGTGTAACTCAGAGTGACTAATCTTATTTAAAAATAAGTAAAAAAGGGATTCTCAGTGAACTTGGCCTTTAAATTCCAGCTTCATAATCCTCTAATCTGAAGATTCTCATAAATATATTTGTTCAGAAACAGGGAAAACATTCAGATTCATAATTTTTTACACTAATTTTGAGTAAACATTTCAAATATTTCTAACATTTGTTCCCAAAATTCATCACGATGCATAACATTCCTGGACCGTTTTGCAGAAGGAAGGACGGATGCAAAGTGAATTTTAGCTCTGATATTCCGATGGCTGTAAGACAATGTCGCCTTGGTGTGTAACTTTCTCTCCCTTCTGCACCCCCCCCCCCCTGTCTGTCCTGTATCTAAGCGGCGTAATTTGAGTAAATGACAGGGGAACATCTGCTGTGCATAAGAGAGAGGCCAACACTTTAACATGCAGATGTCTCTCTCCATCTGCATTAATTCAATAATTACCGCAATGGAGGGAGGGGAGGGAAAATCTTTTTTATAGCTTAAGACAATGTTATCTGTGCCAGTTGGTATGGGGAGGGCAAACGGGCAGGAGGAGGGGACGGTGTGCGGGAGGGCGGGTGAGTATGTGTGGATGTGCTGCTGGAGGTTTGTGAGTGGAGGGGTAGATTATTACACCATTTAGCCAGAGCAAGCTGTCACATTGCAGAGAATCTCACTAATTCCATTGTGTCCTTGGCGAGTCACTGACAGCCTCCAAGTGACTGATTACGCCTCAACGCCACCACTTGGCCACGCCGTGACCGGCTCAGACCGTTAACGTGTGTGTTTTACATCGGATGTGGTTCGATTAGTGAGCCGGACGTCGTCTCTGTGTTTCAGAGAGACATAAACGTAGGAATTCTAGTTGTAAAAGGGCTAATTGGCTTATGGTTGTGTCTTATTTAACCCTACAGTGACCTGGATGTGTTCACGCTGAGATGGATGACCTTCCAACAGATATCTGTGGATGTCCTCATGCTGTCTTCTGGAGTCTTGACCATCTACTTTTACTTAAAACTGTCTTGATTGCATTTTATTATAGTCCTAAACGTCTGGTATTTGAAAATTAAACACTAGAGCTAAAGAATAAAAAATGATAGAGATCAAAAATATCTGCCAACTATGCAGAAAAGAGAGGGTGCTCATTTTATGATTCTTCTGTAAATCCTCATTAACATGTGTCTGGTCCTTTAAAGGGGACCTAGAATGTAAACCAACATTTTCTTTGTTGTTGTTGAATAAGACAGCTTGGGTGGTCAACAGTAGCATGCCAAAACATCAAAGCCGTGTTTGACCTACTTTTTATTTAAATTAGAAAGTTGAAAAAGGAGAGAGAAACAGTGGCGGCCGGTGACTTTTTTTTGGGGTGGGGCGCTAACCACATATCACCACTAGGGGACGCAAAATTACCATTGATTCTTAAGCATCAGCGTCACACAACTGACGGTCACAGTAGCGCTTCCGGCAACAAAGTTATTCAAAAGGTTTTCTAATATATTAAGCATGTTTTTGACAAAAACATTCATCCATTCACCCATATATTACACAAACTGCACACACGCTTAAGGGGAGTAGGCTAAATCTAATCAATAGAATCCACTTTCTACAAACAGAACACCCATAAGCTGTAAATAAACGTGAGGCCGTAAAATAGACGCTACACGTATCCAGAAAAACACACAGTGACACAACGCAAGATATTCACAGAAGCAGCCGGCGTTTAGATTAAAGCCCAGACTCACAAACAAGAAGTACCACTTAGTTCAAACCGTATGGAGCGGTGCTAGCCGCTAACGAGGCAGCATGCTGTTTCCTGAAGCCAAAAGCTAAAATGAGGCTTACCTGCAGGTTATGGCCATAATCCGTGTGGTGTAGTAAAAATAATCCACTCGGTTCGTGAAATTCTACATCCCAACGTAAAAGCTTAGCTGATCAGACTGTTTGCTGGCATTGTTTTGCCAAAGACTATATAAGAGTTTTGCCCGCCCGCATTCATCATTTTCCTGTTTACGTGGATTCTCTCCCTGTGATTGGTTAACACGAAAGCCAGCCAGCTGAAAAAAACTCAACAACAAGCAATTCGATTGGCTNAGGTTTCACACATTGGAACCTACTAGTAGCGTTTGCTACGTCAGGTTTTGAAGCAATTAACTTTATTTGTCACTGATGATTTCACAATTATAGCAAAGATGGCTAAAAGGTTGGACAACAAAAAAATATTCAGTGGAAGTAGTGTGTTGCTGCCGTGACAAATTGGCACAGATGGAGCCACACTGTGCCAGCCTGTGGAAAGTTTTCCCCTCAGGGCGGGGTGAACAACCTGACCAATCAGCGATCTCCTCCCCCTGGTCTGAGCAGAATTCACCCGGTGAGGCGGCGACGATCGCTAAAAGATGCGACCAACCGCTCTCCTATTCTTTCTCGTTGTGGACGGTTTGGGGACCCACTGCACATGCGCCAGTTAGCCCATATTAAGTCAATGGTAAAGATTGCTGCGCCCGCGAGAGGACACGTGACAAGTACGTCGACGATTCGGCCGTGTTAAAAGTAAAAAAAAACATTATTAAACACAGATTACACACAGCACTTAGTCCATATGGTGTGTATAGATCGTTTAGTTCACTTTTTATGTTTTTTTAAATATATTTTGTGATTCCTATCTTCTTCTTCTCCTTCCTGTGAGTGGTGGGGCGGCGCCCTAGCGCCCCCTATGGACGAGCCGCCACTGGAGAGAAAACCTCCTGTTCTGAGAAAGCCTTCCTTAACACGTCATAAGGGGGAGCCACGCCTCCTCAAACCTGCATGTGTCTGAGGCCTTCGGGGGAAACCAACCAATCAGCATGTCCTGGCCCAGTGGGAGGGGTCAACAGCTCAGTAAGGGGGTTTAGAATGGCCTGTATCAGGGCTCCTGGGACAGATGAAAGCCAAAAAAAAAATTCTTATGCTTTTTGGAGGCGCAAAGCTCTGTTTTAGATTGTTGATTAATTGCATTCTAGGACACTTTTAAGCCTGAGACATTTAAGTAGCCTGTCATATTTTTATAAACACCATTAATTATTTAAATTAAACAAATGCATATCGCCACCTTTAAGGCCAAGATCTGGACTAGAAATCCAGACAAACCATAGCAATAGCAAAAGATTTAGCTCTGCAGGTTGGTCTAGCCATGCTCCATTGTAGCCTCAGAGGTCTACTATTGGCTCAGCTAAGTTTAGGCTGGGCCAATCACAGCCCTCTATGTCTGTAAAGAGATGGGCAGGTTTAGCACCACAGACATCATATACATAGGCACCCCATGGACTGGCGCTGCCTATTCGAGCAGGTGTAGCAGCGGGCCGCCATCTTGGATGGGTTTACATTTGCCCCCAGTGCATTCTTTTCTGCTGAGGAAGGTTATTATGCCTTTTCACAAAATCAGACATGGTATGGCATGATAATTAAAATATAAATATAAGAAAATAAATATAAAATCCAAACAGGTTGGCTATACAAGTCAATAGTAATCCCATGTGATCTGTTTTCAATAGTGCGCCGGTTGTTGCAACCATAGGCTGCAGAAAAAATGGGCATAGTTGCCCAGCCTAAGTTGGCTCCAGTTGAGTTTGAAGAGTGTGGAACCCATCCAATATGGCAGTGGTGCAGTTACGCTCTCCAGTACCCAATGGGGCATCTACGTATTCATCTCTATGCTTAGCACCATTATGGCAGCGTTGCGATGGAGCAAAACAACAATGGTGGCTCGGGAACGGCACTCATTTGAAATTACTTTGGCATCAATTTTGGATGATTTAGACTTGGGCCTTTCGTTGAGACATGAGCAGATAGAGGTACTTCTTCGGTGTATGGCAGACTGCCCCGTAGACTGCTTTCCATAGCAAATAAGTCTGATTGGTTATAGTGATGTCCAGTTGCGTGCAGCGACAGTTTGAAAGACAATTGTAGATTCCGCCCCAAGACCAAGCTCTGTCTAAGAATCGTGCCTAGGCTATATATTTACATAAATAGTATGATCACAGATTTACTCTGAAGTTCCGATAAAGAAAACGCACCTATTATGAGCAATCTCCTTGAACTATGCGTGTTGCATACATATGAGGTACAGGCTGTATGTAGCTCAGTATCTTTAAAACTAACTAAAATATTAGCGTGTTTGCTGATGTTGAACAGTTGTGTCGTCCATCTTCAGTTGAGTTGAACTCAAAAGTTGCGGATGTCCGTCCAAAGAGACCATCGTCTACGTTACAGACATCCGGAGACAATCGGAGGATGCATCACTGTACATATACGATAACAGGCATAAATAAACAGACGCACTGACATAATCCTCACAAGCATTCACGCACTTACTTATAAAGCCCTAAAGTACCTTCATCCATGCAGTATCTCTCACACACATATCTGACTCTTACATGCCTGCTAAACATAGGGACAAAGGAAAATAACTGTACACTTGGCAGGCCGACTTCCTTTGATTGGAGGAGTGCTGCTGTAGGAAACAATGCACAGGCGCTATTAATACACCAAGGAGAAAGAGAATTCCTCTTAGAGGAAAGCTCAAAGGAGCCATCGGCTGGGCTATTTACAGACTTACTGACTGATTGGGTGACTGACTGCTCTAAACTTAACTGTCGTCTTTGCATCTTGTCTTACTCTTATTGTGTGCACGGTTTTAGTCTGCAGGCATATTTAGCTCAGCGCTAGCTAATGCATTCTGTTGTTTTCAGTCATTTCCACCGTACAGATGTTCAACAGAGTCGAGCGCTGAGGAAATGCAACCGCCGTGTCACATCAACACGCTCGTGACATTTGACTGGTGGCAAATAGCTGCCCAACCACACTTATGATCGCCTTTCTTTTCTAAAAGTGCCCAGTTAAAGAGCATCAAATCCCAGCTCGCTAAACCCACACAAGCCCAACCTTCATTAGCATAGCTAACAAACTCCCCGAAAGAGCAACAGTGGAGGGAGAGAACAATGGCAGTCTCTTAAAGGGGGGGCGGTTATTGTTCTGGTCTTATTTAGCGCTTGATGTCACCCTGCAACTGTTGTCACTTCTAAGTTTAGCTGGACGACTGAAGAGGACAGAAAGGAGCTGAAGGAGGAGGGAAGGAGAGGAGAATTATTAGAGAAAACTCAGGGTTAACGTAAAAAAGTGGTGATGTTTTAGCATCCAGGATCTCCAGATGCCGATCAGAAAACAAACTTAACACGGTTTCATTTCAAACACGTTTCAAAAGCCCTAACAGCTGATTTCAATCCTAATCTGGCAACCTTTCTGTTTATTTTCAAAAATAGTGAGCAAATCATTGTAAAGTTTGATTCTAAATTTGAAGAACTAATGCTTATTTAAATTTTGATCACTTTTCTCTATTTTAAAATTTTGATGGCTCACATAATTTTATATTAAAAGCCCAAATGCATGCATGCATTTTCAACATTTAACAACCTAAAAGCTGCAGAAATTTGGGCCATTTTGCTTAAAAATACAAGTTTTATCCATAATTCACTGATCATTTCAGCTGCTTAACAGTTTTTTGGTCTTTGGACACCACAGAATTTTTTTTTCAAGTTCAAGGTCTCCCAAGTGCACGAACTCAGAGGTTAAACTCAAGTCGAGGGCGCCTGTTTGAGATCCAGGGTCAGGGTGCCATCAGGTCACAAGTGTGTGAGCTGAAAAGGGGGAAAAGTGTTAAATACATCAGAGAAACTAATGCACAACAATTAAATGGTCCTGGAAACACTAATGCTTGCAAAAGGACGTGTGTGCATGCATGCATGCATGTGTGTGTGTGTGTGTGTGTTCTCTGAAGCATTTATAATAAGGAAACGATGAGAGCACTGAGACAAAAACAGAAAAGAGCTAAAAGAAGCAGCAAACCAAGACACAAGAAGAGAGAAAAGAGGAGAGAGCGAGAGAAGAGCGGGGCAGCTGTCTGCTCATAAAGCAGCCGAGGGGTGAGGCGATAAGCCCCCCAGTGAAAGCAGAGCTTAGGTGGGTGACACAGGGCACGGACCCCACTCAGTCCGCGGCGGCCTACAGCGTAGGGCCAGAGCCAAAGCAAAGACACATGGATAAACAGTGAGAGATGAGGCTCCGCGCCTGCAAAGCTCACAGAGCTAAGACGGCCGTCCGGCGTCGTACCCCCACCCCTTCAGCCAGGAGTGGAGACAGAGGGGTTAAGGCTCGGCTCCTAAACCCACCGACAAGGGACAGAGAAACACTAGACGTCGTCTCAGTCAAGGCAGTGAGTTCATCAAGAAGAATGTGGAACACGTGCATGTGTGTGTGTGTGTGTGTGTGTGTGTGTGTGTGTGTGTGTGTGTGTGTGTGTGTGTGTGTGTGTGTGTGTGTGTGTGTGTGTGTGTGTGTGTGTGTGTGTGTGTGTGTTTGATCTCATCTCAGAGAAGCATCCAGTCTTGGAATGCACACACACCTACACACACAGCCTGCAGTTATCACCGTCCTCCTTTTTCCCCACTTTGTGCAGACGGTCCATCTCTGCAGCCTCGCCCTTATGCCGACCCCTGGTTAGCACCGTCGCCCGATGACAGGGTCATGAGTGAGGAGGCCTCGGCTGACCGCAACTCTGACTTCAAAAGCAGCAGCCATCTTTAACCACACTGGATTTCACACACAACCCTCATCCATGACCTCGTGGCAAAGAGGCATTATCGGCTGCTGCTTTATGAGGTCCCCAATGTGACGACGTACTGCATTTATCAATCAACAGCATGGTCAGGAGGTATAAATACATACAGCGCTTCATCAGGGTGTAAAAACAGCAACAGTCGTAGGAGAATGAGGAGGAGGTTGGAATAAAAGACAATAAAGATGGAGTCGTGTTGAATTAATCGTCTAGATTTCTCAGCTGCAAGTTTTCCCAATATTTATTTTAAACATATTTTACTTTAGATCAAATCAAATTAAAATACAGAGCTAGAAAATGAACCTCCACAAATATAATTTAAATTTAATGAGTCAAATGTGAAAGAAAACAGACTTGTGATGACTTCAGTCCATGAATAAAAACAGAAAATGTATTTAATCATCAATAGGAGGATTTACGTCTTCCAGGATGGAAGCAGAGTCTGGGGGTTTTGGGTTGGGCTCTCCAATCTCTGGAGCAGAGGTCACTGAGGTGGTCAAAAAACTCCTCGGTGGCAAGGCTCCGGGGGTGGATGAGATCCGCCCGGATTTCCTTAAGGCTCTGGATGTTGTGGGGCTGTGTTGGTTGACGCGGCTCTGCAATATCGCGTGGACATCGGGGGCAGTTCCACTGGATTGGCAGACCGGGGTGGTGGTCCCCCTATTTAAAAAGGGGGACCGCAGGGTGTGTTCCAACTACAGGGGGATCACACTCCTGAGCCTCCCTGGTAAGGTCTATTCAGGGGTTCTGGAGAGGAGGGTCCGTCGGATAGTCGAACCTCGGATTCAGGAGGAGCAATGTGGTTTTCGTCCTGGCCGTGGAACACTGGACCAGCTCTATACCCTTGGGGGGGTCCTGGAGGGTGCGTGGGAGTTCGCCCAACCAATCTACATGTGTTTTGTGGATTTGGAGAAGGCATTCGACCGCGTCCCTCGGGGGGCCCTGTGGGGGGTACTCTGGGAGTATGGGGTACCAGGCCCCTTGATACGGGCTGTTAGGTCCCTGTACAACCAGTGTCAGAGCTTGGTCCGCATTGCCGGCAGTAAGTCGGGCT